>JACXGJ010003709.1:0-51384 GCA_016801105.1 Esox niger | reverse complement strand
TGATTTACGACTGCTAGCACAATGGATGGCTAGCTTTTGCCAGGTGGAGAAATTCTCATTTCCTTCACACTCAATAAAACAGTTTCAGCACAGTTTACATATTTGTTTGCAGATGATCCTGAGCCCATATTTTTTCTGTGCAGGACTGTTGTCTCCCTTAGGCAACCTAGCTGTCAGGTGGAATAACTACAGTTCTGTACTGTAGTTATTCCACTGTGGGTGCGAGACACTTTGGCTTATAGGCATCTCCAGGTCTCCATCCAACCATTAGACGACCAGGTGTTGGGCGAGGCTGAAAATCTGACATGTCAGAGATGACCTAAATCCATTCCTTCTTTTGCAAAATTTTGCCTGGCTTTTATTTGCTTCTCATTGATGAAGGGCTTTTTCTAGCTTTGCACAACTTCAGCTTTGCCCCCTGTTTGAACTGTCCTTGCCGTGTGCTTCACCCCAGCTGCTGTTTGCCATTCTTTCTGTAGGTCACTTGATGTCATTCAATGGTTACTCAGTGACATTCGAATGAGTTGCCGGTTATCTCAATTAGTGGACAGCCGTTTTCACCCTCTGCCAGTCTGCAGCTTTGTTGTCCCCTATGTCTGTTACTTGACCTTGTTCTTATGAACCGCCGTCTCTGGAATTTTCAGGATGGAAGCAACCTGACACTCACTGTATCCCTTGAATTTAACCCTTCTTTTCCTCACTGAATGCTTTTCTTTTCAACTCTTTTGTCATTCAGCTGCTCCTATTGCACGAGGAGAGTAATGACCACAGCAGTGGTTTTATACTTTTCCTTGTTAAATTATGTTTGGTTCAGGTACTCATCTAATCAGTACCTCATTAAGTAAAATGAGATGTGCCTGTGTTGGAATTTAACAGACACTGGAAGGGAATGGCTGCCACATGTAGAGATGCTGATTTAAGAAAAATTAGGAGTGGTCACTTTTTCCAGTGCTGTATACACCGGTGTTTTTGTTGCCTATTCTAAATGAGAAAAAAAATAAAAATCTTCCAAAAACTCTCTGTATTAGGCCTTGTAGACCTTGTGTTTATCAGTTCATCTGGTGGCCTTTTCACTATAAATTTAGTGCAACTGATCTTTTGTATGCCTTTAGTTTTTTCATTTCTACAGTTATGGTTACAGACACTCTTCACCTGCCTACACTATACAATAAACAAAGTTGAAGATTAATTTGACTAAGTATATACAGTGGGGGAGAAGAAGTATTTGATACACCGCTGATTTTGCAGGTTTTCCTACTTACAAAGCATGTAGAAGTCTAATTTTCCAGAATCCAGAAATCATACAATCCAGAAAATCACATTGTATGATTTACATTTTTTTTTTTGCATTTTATTGCAAGACATAAGTATTTGATCACCTATCAACCAGTAAGAATTCCGGCTCTCACAGACCTGTTCGTTTTTCTTTAAGAAGCCTTCCTGTACTTCACTCATTACCTGTACTAACTGCAACAGTTTGAACTTGTTACCTGTATAAAAGACACCTGTCAAGTGTTACCTGTATAAAAGACACAATCAAACAGACTCCAACCTCTCCACAATGGCCAAGACCAGAGAGAGGTGTAAGGACCTCAGGGATTAAATTGTAGATCTGCACAAGGTTGGGATGTGCTATAGGACAATAGGCAAGCAGCTTGGTGAGAAGACAACAACTGTTGGTGCAATTATTAGAAAATACAGTTTTATTTATTAGAAAGTTCAAGATGACGGTCAATCTCCCTCGGTCTGGGGCTCCATGCAAAATCTCACCTTGTGGGGCATCAATGATCCTGAGGAAGGTGAGGGATCAGCCCAAAACTACACGGCAGGACCTGGTCAATGACCTGAAGAGAGCGTATTGAGGGGAGGATGAATGGGGCCATGTATTGCGAGATCTTGGCCAACAACCTCCTTCCCTCAGTAAGAGCATTGAATGTGGGTCGTGGCTGGGTCTTCCAGCATGACAACAACCTGAAACACACAGCCAGGGCAACTAAGGAGTGGCTCTGTAAGAAGCATCTCAAGGTCCTGGAGTGGCCTGGCCAGTCTCCAGACATGAACCCAATAGAAAATCTTTGGAGGACGCTGAAAGTCTGTATTGCCCAGCGACAGCTCCGAAACCTGAAGGATCTGGAGAAGGTCTGTATGGAGGAGTGGGCCAAAATCCCTGCTGCAGTGTGTGCAAACCTGGTCAAGAACTACAGGAAACGTATAATCTCTGTAATTGCAAAAAAAGGTGTCGGTACCAAATCTTAAGTTCTGCTTTTCTGATGTATCATATACTTATGTCATGCAATAAAATGCAATTTAATTATTTACAAATCATACAATGTGATTTTCTGGATTTTTGTTTTATATTCCGTCTCTCACAGTTGAAGTGTACCTATGATAAAAACTACAGACCTCTATATGCTTTGTAAGTAGGAAAACCTGCAAAATCAGCAGCGTATCAAATACTTGTTCTCCCCACTGTAAATTTTTTCTTCAAATCTTCTATAAATTTACTTTAATACTGTTATCTTTAATTATTTTGGCCACGATAATTATGTAGTGGAAGCATGAACAGGAACATAGAGGGCTCAATGTAATACCTAGGGGGCGTTGTTCAGCAATACTGTACATTAAATTTGACATAAACCTTCAATATAATAATATTGATGAACATATAATACATTAACATATTCAACGGTTATAGTTTATTTGGAAACAAAATTAGGAAAGTAAAATATCATGATAGATGACAAGGTTAAAGAACTACCACAGTGAAATCATTATTTGTAAATCCACAATTTGCAAAATCACCATTGCAAATCTTTCTGGCAAAATAACTTCTTTCTTTGGTTGTTTTTGCAAATATTTTTGATCTGTAATTAATTTTATCCTATTGATAATCGCTTTAGACAGATATGTGGCAATCTGTTACCCATCTTAATAAATTAAAACATTCTCATCAACACAAGTGTATGTTCAATGATGTAGAATGACAATAATGAATTATACATAAAACATAAAATACTTTATTTTGTTTTTATTATTGATTCAACATCCTAAATTGGGTGCACATGTTTGATTTAAAATATAATGTTTCTTACTTCAAACCACAGACAACATACAGGGTAAAACAGTTATTTTATTGTAAAAGGTATGAACAGAAGGTTTGCCATCACAAACTCAACAGTCCCGCTGAGTCAAAGTGAGCAAATGTTTGTCATTCTTAGCTGAAGTACTCAACTGCATATCTTTCTTAGTCTAGGCAAAACACATACCTTTTCTTTTATTGATTTTTTATTGTATTAAATTCACTTAATTTATCAGACAATACAATATCGATGTTGCAGAATGTAGATGAGTTGTGTTTTATATCCATTCACTTTATTGTCCATTAACAGAAATATATCAGACAACGGTAACTAGGGCAGGTGTAGGCAAATCATGGACTGTGAGAGGTATGCTTAAAAATAAAAATAAATGCCTTATAAGACAAAGAATGAACTCAACATTAAACAATCTGGGATGCATCCAAATTGTTAATGGACCAAATATCAGCATTTTTTTCTACAAAAAAACAGTCTTCCAAATTCAATCTTGTGGCCCTCCAACCAAAATGTTTGCCCACCCAGGGCTTAATACTATACGATGAACCCTCCAGTTGACAGGTCACTCTGGACCAGATATCTTGTCTAAGCTAGGATTCAAATCAGTAAGCCGTAAAGACTGTTTGCATCTGCATTCCCTGGCCTGTATGGTACCACTTTATTCTCCCCATTCCTCATTTCTGCATCACTCCCCCTGGTGGCTCAAGCCTCCTGGTACTTCTTGGCCAGGAGCCATATTGCCAGCACTGTGATTACGACCAGCATGAAGTTCATAAACAGCTCCTGCATAAACCGGTCCATTCTGCCCAGTAAGGAAGTTGACGAGTCAAGAAGGATCTGGATTTTCACAACCTGGTTGGGAGGACAGGTTACTCTGTCTGGAAAGGATCACTGAAAGCAGTATCTGAAATGGGGGAAGAAGATAATCATGCATTTACTCAAGACAAATTACAACTGTACCATTGGCATTACAATGTTCAGGGCACCAAAGTGTTTTCAGGTAATTCCCAATTTAGCTATGTCCTTTTTAATAAACATGGCCCAGCCCATCTGGAATTTGCCAGTACTGTCCCATGGCTACTCCAGGTCTTCAAATCTATTTCCTTAAGCTTTATATTTTCTTCAGTTGACGGTTCTTTACAGTAAGAAAATAACTTCAAAGACACTTGATCTATGATCTATGTACATTCCCTTTGTGGAGAATATAAAGTCAGATGTTTTACCTGGCTTGGTGTGGTGCGTGGGTCTTAAAGGCACTGGTCTGGTGTGTGGGTCACTGGTCCAGACAGTTTTTTGATCTGGATCTCAGAGTTCTGTCTTCGGTCTGCTGTACAGAGGGCCAAGATCCACCCCTAAAGTAGCCCACTGCCAATGGACCGCCCACGGTTCAGATTCAGCTTCTGGATGTTTCGTCCATAAGATGGAATCTGACACAGACTCCTCCACTAACAAGGAACAGAGCCCAAGAATCTGACACAGTCTCCACCACGGATGAGGGGCATAGCTAAGGAGATATGGGGACGTGTGTGTTATTTATAAAGGCCCCAGCAGATCAATTACATATTAAGGATAGCACTCTAAGCAGTTTCTGTATATGGTTTTGTTTTTAATTTGATGCTTTTATCCATTTCAGTTGTTTTTATGGTGACTTTAGTAGATACTTAAGTCACCATAGTAGATAAAAATATAGATTTACACACACAAACAGCCAAGGTAGGGTTAGATTCTCCATTGCCTAACAGGCTTATCCAGACCCTGGTAGTTTATTATGTTAACAATCATTGTTTGATAGTGGTTCATCAGTATTTAGTATGTCTTGAAAGAGTTACAGTAGTTTTTTAACAGTGTAATAACAAAAACATTTGTTTATCTCACTCTCTGTCACAGAGCGTTCATTTCAGAAACAACAATATAAATTTTCTTAAATGAGAACATAACTGTCACAGCTTTACAGCTATTTGCACATAAACAATTATAGTTATTTCTGCTTCCATTGTGTTGATTAGCAGTTATGTGAGTAAACTCAAGGAGCTGCTAAATACAGTTTTAGTTTTTTTCTTACAAATATAACTTTTAAAAGATTCAATCCATAAAAAATGACACTTCCAGAAAGGTGAGACTCTAAGGAGGACGTGTTTCTCCTTACAACAAAATGGAAAGGATCATGCACACAACACAGCAGGAGCGGAAAACATTGTATTGAATGATTGCCTGATCACCTTCCTTTAAGTTTTTCAGAAATATTAAAACTGTGTATTTGTTCCAAAGTTTTCCAATGAATAGCGCAATCCAGAGCCCCATTGGGCCGTCTAGAGCCACACAGCCATAGCCTCCTTACCCAGTAGTGCATGGCCTGATGCTTGGGGCCACAAATGCACCCTTGCCTGCATTACAGCAGTTTAAAGCACGAGGGAGATGCACATGGAAGAGATGAAAGCGTATTTTTGTGAAACTGACTGAGAGTAATTATGCGGCTTTTACATTTGACAACAGAAATTGGTCTGGCTTCTGTTGGCTAACAGAAGTACTGCATTTTAGAATGTGCTTTTGTTAGCACCCCTAAACATATTCTGATCAATAAACATTGTTCTTTCTTTAATAAGACGAAGAAAGCACTGATGAGCTCAGCAATGCAATACAACCTGGTAGACCAAAGAAGAGCTAAAAAGTTGTTTACCAAAAATGTTTTACCATAATGAAGAAAGCGAATAAAACCCCAACAGATCAAGAGCACTCTCTGGGAGGTAGACATGGATGTGTCAGTAATACTATTAACAGAATACAGTCATTGCATGAAAAAGATGTGCAACAAAATAACAAATATGACTCCTTTATTTTACATTATATTGAGTTGAGCAAATGTTTTTGTCCAAAAGTCCTAGATATTAGTGCTACAGTTGAAATGATTCTGAACATAATCAAATTAAATCTGATAGTCTGTCCAAGTACAGGAACAGAGAGCCAAATAAAGGTCAGTGGTCAAATACCTCCCTGCACCACTCACTTTATGTATCAACCCATACGGTGAGCAACTAAGCTCTTTACTCATCTGAAAGTATTGCCTCATATGGTGTATCTTATTGACCTTGCCTTTTCCATTCAATGTAGTGTTTTGATTGTATTTGTGTAACTGGGAATTGTCCTGCAATTGGCCAGGTCATCACTGTAAATATTAACTGGTTCTCAATCTGTTATCCTGGTTAGATAAAGGTAATGATTACAAAACAATTCAGGACCATCAGATGAAAGATTGTTGCCCATCAATCTGAAAGGGGTCATAAAGCCATTTCCAAGCAATTTGAAGTTTATCATTTCACTGTCCAAGAGATCATCTGAAAATTAAGAAAATTCAAGACCACTGACAATCTACATTCTACAACAGGATATCCTAAATATTTGGTCTAAGAATTGACCAAAAGATGGTAATTGAACCTTTGGGTAACATCAAGTGATTAACAGGCCACTCCTTTCACAATCAATATTAAAGAGTATGAATAAACAAGTGACTTCACCAACTTGGCATACATTGAGTCAGAAAATATATGATTGACATATCCCAATCAACACCAGGGTAAAGACCAAGACAACTTGAAAAGAATACTAGTTTTTTGGCTGCAATGCTAGATAAAACCTCATACCAGGCATAAAGCATTATGATTTTGGGCTGTTTTGCTGCCTCTGGGTCTGGTCTACTTGCCATCAAGTTAACCATGAATTCTGTATGGTGCCAGAGAATTTTTGAGGAGAATCTGAGAACATTTACCAAAAATCTGATGCTGAACCAGACATCGAGGGTGATTGCAATGCAATCTAAATGTTGAGGGGGTACTGTGTATGTAAGAAAGCCGAAAGAAAGGCTATGTATTCAAGAATGCCCTCAGTCAAGACACAATTTAAGCTGTACTCTAAAGAAGAGTCTACAAAAAGACTTCAAAGTCAATATACAAGACTGATAGACAACTACAAGAAACAGCTACATAAAGTTATTTAACAGCCACATCAGTAATTAAAGTAAGGGGTATACTTATTAATGATATTTTGTAGATTTTTGATGAATAAATGATTGCAAAGTATAATATTTCAGTGTAATTTGTTGAAAAAATATATAACAGAAAACATATCGGGTACAACAGATTTTTTTTATTGTAGACAGAATGTTTTCTCTAAAACAGCAGTTCCTCTAAGAGGCAAGTGTGAGGAACTGCATGTGTTTCATAGCAGACAGGGCATGGCTGAAGCAGTATAGCTATAAATTATATTTATGTTTACAAATGTAATTCATTAACTTCATTTAGATTTCAGGTAATGCAGAATGTGTATGTTGCAGAATTAAGATGAAATGTAATTGATGTTGATTAAGTTTATTTTCCATCAGTAAAAATGGGGAAGATGATGGTATCCAGGGCAGGGGTAGGCAAATTACAGACAGCAATAAAAGTATTCTGGCAAAACACTTTCTGGGAAAATGGTAAAACTCACCATGAAAGCCCTCCAGTTTATAATTGCCCCTTTTCTGGACTGACAATTTATTTTAACTGAAATATTGTTTATAAAACCAACCTTACATTGAAATACCCTGATGTAGCCCTCTAGCCAAAAAGTTTGCCCACCCCTGATCTACAAGGCAGCCCTCCAATTGTTGGGTCAGTCCACACCAGATGTTCTTGTCTGAGACGGGATTTGAACCAGCAAGCTGTCAAGATAGTTTGCATCTCTAGTCCCTGGACAATGAAATATAATTTCTCCCATTCCTCACTTTTGCATCACTCCCCCGGGTGGTTCAGGCATCTTGATAGGCCTTGGCTAGTAGCCACATGAGCAGCAAAGTGATTAAGACTAGCATGAAGTTCAAAAAGAGCTCTTGCACAGTCCGGTCCATTCTGTCCAGAGGGGTGAATAGGAGGGGCGGGAAGTATGTGGGTCTTCACACCTTGTTTGCGAGGACAGGTAACTGTCAGGGAGGGCCTCTAAAGATCTGAAAGGGGGAATGAGGTATTCTTTGAATTTGCTGGAGACAAATGATTATCATATTGGTCTTGTCATCATTTTTTTTTCTGCCAAAAAAATGTTTCATTTATTTCCATATTTGACAGTGCCCATTTGACTAAACATGGCCAAGTCCACCTGGGATTTATCAGAATTGCCAAATGGCCTCTTCATATCTGCCAGGGTCTTTCCTCTAAGTCCTACCCTTTCTCTTATTGCACTTTCTTTAAAGTAAGACAGCAGCTGACATATTCTTATCTATATACAGTGTCTTTCTAGATAGTATAAAGTTTTTACCTTGCTTGGTCAGATGCGTGGGTCACTGGTGCTCTCTAGCCTTCTGATCTGGATCTCAGAGTTCTGTCTTCTGTCTGCAGTACAGAGGGCCAAGATCCACCCCTAAAGTAGCCCACTGCCAATGGACCGCCCACAGTTCAGAGTCAGCTTTTGCATGTTTTGGCTATAAAGACGGAATTTGACAGAGGCTCCTCTACTGACAAGGGGCAGAGCCCAGAAATCTGACACAGGCTCCTCCACTGACAACAGGCAGAGGCAAGAGGATATGGGGACGTGTGTGTTATTTATAAAAGGCTCAGCGGATCCATTACAAAATGAGTATAACACTTCAAGCAGCAGTTGCTGTATATGGTCCCTATGACAATGTTTTTTTTTCCCAATTTTGATCTCTTTACAATGTCTATATATGTTTTATGATCATAGAACAAATAATGGTAGTTTGATGAAAGTCAAAAAGTATAAAACAGGTTTATGGTCACAGACAGCCTAGTCAGGGTTTGATTCTTTATTTTCCAAATGGCTGTTAGTTTTGAATATTTTTAATCTGAGATAGTCTTTAAATAAACAAAATTTCAAATTAGATTGCTGGGTGCTATACATTTTGTTCTAGTGTACATACATGTAGGTGAAAATATGATTTGTCATATAATACATATAGTTGCTGCAGTGAACATTTTTGCTGCCAAATAAATTATACATAACTATCAGCTCCAATAAAAAAAATCTGCCTAGAATTTAATGTAGTAGGCTACACCTTCAATAGGGGTGTAATGAATTAGTCAGAAAGATGGGTTGCAGATTCTAGACATGGAGCGTTGGTAGTTTTATTTGTAACAGGCACTTCCAAGCAAGTGGCAAGGCAGAACCAAGTAGGAAGGCAAGGGGTCAAAACTGGTGCGTCAGAATCGAGAAGCAAACTATACAAAATCATGTGGCTGAATCGATGTTGGCAGGTAACAAAGCCAGGGTCAGAACGCGGGATATCAACAATGCTAGGCTTCAAAAGCAGAACACTTAACAAAGGCTCAGTATGAATGAAAGACAATCAATACCTCACAATGGGCTACACAACAGAACTGAATTATATAGGCAGAGGGGAGAACTGAAAACACAAGTAAAACTCCTACAATTACAGGAGAAAGGCTGCTTTCAAAAACAACACTAAAAACACAGTTACACAACAAAGGTCCACAACAGTAAAACTCCATAAACCAAATACAAAACATAAAGACAAATTACACTCCCAAGACGTCCCAATGGGGATGGCTGCCACACTCAGTCCTGCCGTTCTTTGAGTAACTTTTAAGACAATTGCAAAAAAAATTATTAAACTTACTGGAGGGGTTTTTAAATACTTATACAGACACACCTCTCAAGACCAATATACGATGTATTCCAATGTATGGGTGACAGAGTTGACGTGTATTGACTGATCAACTTATTGTTGCAACATAAATCTCCTGAATAAAAAAATGTCGTTTTTACACTATGTATTGGTTTGATATGTTTAAGGTTTCTTCACATAAATATACAATGCTGCTTGAAAATACAGTTACATCTGGAAATATTTGGACACTGACACAATTTTCATAATTTTGGAATATGAAAGGAAACAACCGAGATGCAATTCAAGTGCAGACTAAGCTTTGATTCAGGTGGTTGAACAAAATTAAAGTATGAAACTTATAGGAATTGCAACCATTTTCATACACAATAACACAATCCTGAATACAATTTTCATTTTTAATACTTTGTCCTTTGCAGGCAATGACTGCTTGAAGTCTGGAATGCATGGACATCACCAAATGCAGGGTTCACTCTTTTTCGTGATGCTTGGCCAGTCCTGTACTGCAGCTGTCTTCAGTGGTTGTTTATTCGTGGTTCTTTCTGCCTTAAGTTGTCTTCAGCAAGTGAAATCTATGCTCAATCGGGTTGAGATCAGGTGACTCGGCCATTGCAGAGTAAACATCACATAAAGGATTTTTGCCCACTCTTACAGCCAGCTGAGTGAGGTTTGATTGGCATCTCAATTGGATTAAGGTCAGGGCTTTGGTCAATCCAAAACACATTTTTTTTCTCCTGAGACATTATTTGGAAAGTTTGCTTGAAGGCTTTGGGTCATTGTCTTTTTGGAAGATTAATTGTTGACTCAGCTTTAGCTCCTTGACTGATGGCTTGAAAGTCAGTTTAATAATCTCCTGGTATACTTCAGAATTCATGGTTTCTTTGATGATGGTTGACCATGTTTGACTGATGGGATAAGGTTATTTTATTGGCATGCAGTGTTGGGATTTTGCTAAACTTAGTGGCTTTGATTGTGACCAAAAAGGTACATTTTGGGCTCTTCTGTCCAGATAATGGACTAACAGAAACCTTCAGGTTTGTTGAGCTCTTTCTCTGGCAAAGTTAAGATTGGCACTTTTAGTCTTCTTCGTAGAAATTGTCTCATGAATGCCATTTTGGTTTAGTTTTCTTATTTTGAAGCATGCACAGTAGCCTGAGATGCAGAAAGTGAGATTGGCAAATTGCCAGATATTATGTTGGATTGGTATTTACCTGATTCATTACTTTTCTTGTAGCTCTTGTGAATATTTTGGAATGTTGTCCATTTCTAGGCTGAGTTGCTCTCATGTTAAATCGTCTCCATTTGTTTGAGATGGTTGTATAGTCTTCCCCAGACAAATTTGCTCTCACTACTGTCTACCCGATGTCCTCTGAGATCTCCTTTTCCAGAGGAGTGGGACGACGGGATCATGCCGCCAACACCTCTGGGGTGTGTTGGCGAGGGGCCCCTGCTACCAGCGAGAGGCGCCTGCTTCAATTGTAGTGGTTGGATGGGTCAACAACTACCATTTGATGGCTTCACCAGCTAAACTACAGAGGCTGAAATGCAAAGTGGAAAAACACTATAGTTAGTTGAAATACAGGTGTGTTTGCTTGAATACAGCTGTGAAAAAGTAACTACACTTTTTTTTCTTAATATTTGGACAAATGGACATGTAATACTAACTTCCAACACTATTGTCAGATACAGCTATACTAATCTGGGGTTAATATTTCAATCATTTATTCATTGTTATTTGATTGAAATTGAATGTTTGCCCCTATTCTTTATAGTACTGCATCAAATCTGTCACGTTCGAGGGCTGTCATGCGTACACTGTCCACTTAATCAGCATACCCCCATCCACAGTTTGATTGGATTAAATGAAAAGTTTACACTTTTTGATCCTTGGGGCTTTTTTTCAGGTTATCTAGCTTAATCCTGGACTGTGGAGAAGTTATTTTTTTTGCAATGAATACAGTTTTGAGAGTTTACGCTTTTTTTTCAAAATGGGCCTCTCCTGGCAACAATGAAAGTGAATGGGGCAACGGACATAGCGTGTGAAATAATGATACATTCTGTTTTCTAAAACGGGACGGTTAGGCTATATTGATAAAGGTCTCCGTATGTTCTCCAAAAAATGTCATTTCAAAACGAACATTGTTTCAAAGATTATTGTTGTTTATTCTTTCTGGAAAATTTGTCTGTGAGTGGGCTCTATCCGTGACCGTCTTTTTTGTTTACAGAACTGTAGTTCACATTAGCTAGTATAAACTACTATCTCAAACAGAAATACCAAAAAGTTCTAATATCTGCTGGTAAAGCCATGTGAATCGGTCCACAAGGAGGATTTATCTGTCAACTGTGTTTGTTTACTAAACTGTAGCCCACGCTAGCTAGCATAAACAACTACATCAAACAAAAATGCCAACAAGTTCTATTAGCTGCTAGTAAACTGACGCAAATGTGTCTGCAAGGAGCATTTATCCAGCAAACGGGTTTGTTTACAAAACTGTTGCCCACGCTAGCTAGTATAAACTACTCACAAACAAAAATGCCAACAAGTTCAATTAGCTGCTGGTAATTAGACACAAATCTTTCTGCAAGGTGGATTTATCCGGCAACAGGTATTTTTTACTAAACTAGCTCACGTTAGAAGTGGGATTTATTGCTACCTAATACCAGTGAGAACATCGATGAGGCTGAATCGGCTCCAGCATTTGCAACAGATGGCAGTGACTTTCAAGCTCTCATCAACCGGGCAGTTTTGGAAACCTTCCAGATCTCCAAAGAAACTGGAAGAGGCAGAGGCTGGACGGACCGAACGGACAACGCTTAATTCTGTAAGTAGGCATGTACTGCAATAGCTATGTGGATAATTCTGTCCTAAATCCTGTTTTAAATTAATCGTATTTGTAGGTACTGAAATTACTACTACTAGTAATTTGGCACGACAATGATACTGTTGGGAATGGGCATGTCAGGTACTGATAACATTCCGGAATGATGGCCTGTTTTTAGACAGTTAGCTAGATTACATTTTATAAACACAATAGCGATCTCGTACCATTTTGATAAATACCGTAAATTGTGCTTATTTACTAGCTGGCAACTACTTGTCGGCTGTTAACTCGAGTGAGACAGATTTTGTGAGGTATTGCATTGTTTATGGAAAAAAAAAAAAGTTTCACGTAGAACCGGGTGCCCAAACCATTCCACAGAGGGCCGTGTGTCTGCGTGTTTTTGTTTTTTCCTATGAATTGGTTCCCAGTTCTCACCTAAACAACCAGGTGAAGGTAGAAACTAACCAATTAATAACCTAATTAGTCAATCAAGTACAAGGAGAGAGTGAAAACCTGCAGACACATGGCCTTCCGTGGAATAGTTTTGACACCCCTGAGTCGTAGAACATAACTATTGATACAATGCTAATTTTTGCAAAAAAATTCTGGAGAACATACGGAGACCTATCAATGCACCCGTGGCATTTTGGAAAACCGAAAATATCATAAAATTTGCAGGCTATATCTGTTGTCCTTTTCACTTTCATTGTAGTCGGGAGAGGCTTACTTTAAAAAAATTGGAAACCCTCAAAAGTGTATTAATAACAAAAAAGTATGCCCCCATATTCCAGGATTAGGCTAGATTATCCAAAATAAAGGCCCAGGATAACAAAAGTTAACCTTTCCTTTAAGGTTTCCTTTAACATTTAACAACCCAGTTTTAGCATTCTTGGCACAGGCAGACAGGTTTTGACCTAAAATCTCATGGTACTTCATGGGCCCTTTTGCTATGTAGCCAACATTTTGGTTTCATCAGACCATAGAACCCCGTTCCAATCAAAGTTCCAATTACATTTTGCGATCTTCACTCACATATGTTTGTGGTTTGGTGACAGCAGAGGCTTTCTTCTGGCAATCGCTCCAAATAACTTGTTGGAATTGAGGTTGCATCTAATCTTAGTTTTGTGGACTTGGTGACCCAAAGATGCAATTCTCCAACTGTGATCTTTGGAGATGTTCGCCACTTGAAACATCTTTCTCACTAGGCAGGGAGGCAAAATACAAATATGTCCTATTCCTGGCAGATTCTTCACAGCTCCAGTTGATTTACATTTCTTAGTTACTGCTCTAATAGTAAAGATTGGTGTTTTCAGGTGTGTAACTATCTTTTCATAGTCATTGCCTGATGTGTGAAGATCAACAAACCTTTGTCTCTTCACTTTCCCATGTTGATGGATGACTAATGGAATTTAGGCTGTGCCACCTCATATTTATATCCCAGTGAAACAGGATATAATGGATGACCAATTAAGAGTTCCCAAAGAGTCAGATTAACTTAAAAAATTAAACTTTCAATCATAAAATATATCAATTAAATTTTGTGCATACATTTTTTTTAAATAAAATTGATATTTTTTAAAAAGATTTTTTAACGAAAAATGTTTACTCACTTGGCGGTAAGATACATATTGTAACATCAAAGCGATAAAAAACAATGAAAATGTTTACCTAAGGTGCCCATAATTCAGTACGGCACTGTATTTTTTAAAGTAAACATATTGCTGTTATCATGTTGTACCGTTTAATCATTCCTGTGATCAATCCTCTTTTGTCTAAGAAATTAGGAAACAAAACAGATCTTGATAAATGAATCTATGCACTAATATGGTGTATATAACATATTAAATACCAGTCTGTATGTTTGTATATCTGTGTTTTATTACCATTTCATCATTTTAAAATTCTCTAAAGCATGTTTTATGCTTACTTTGTTTGTGGATATGTAGCAGAAATAATCCACTATTCTTCAAACAACAGGAAACATACAAGGTAAAACAATTATATTATTGTAAAAGGTATGAACAGAATGCTTGCCATCTCATCTCTAACACAACAGTCCCTCTAAGAGGGAGAAGTGGGTAACTGCATGTCTTTCTTAGCAGAACTTGCCTATAGGAGTAAAAATAAACCTTCTATTTGTACATTTCAAATGTAATAACTTACTTAATTAGTATTAGCATCACACCGATTGTGTGTGAATAATTAAAATGAGATGTACTTTATGTCAATTAACTTTGACAAGGGCATTTAGAGTTCTGGTAAACAGTGAATGGTTTGAATAAAAATCTGAGATTATTTATAAGATTACATAAAATTGATTCTGGGAAGAAAAAACAAAAACACCCCATAAAACACTACAGGTCCAATTGTAAATGGACCTATATATTTCCAAATAAAAAAAAATCTGTCCTGAACATTTAATTTGACATCTGAGCTGCCTTCCGTTGAGATTTTAAATCCTGATGTGGCCCTACAGCTTAAACATTTGCCCCCCACAAGTTGCTGAGTCACTCTGCACCAGATAGTTGTATCTCAGCCAGGATTTGAACCAGTAAGTTGCAATGATCATTTGCATCAGCAGTTGCTGGACAGTAACAAAATGTTTAATTCAACCCATTCCTCAATACTGTAACTTTCCCTGGTGGTTCAGGCATCCTGGTAGCTCTTGGCTAGTAGCCACATTAGCAGCAAAGTGACTAAGACTAGCATGAAGTTTAGAAAAAGCTCTTGCACAGACCGGTCCATTCTGCCCAGAGATGGGTGAATAGGAAGGTGATTGGACAAGAAGGATGTGAGTCTTCACCCCTTTTTTGGGAAGACTAGTCACTGTTGCAGAGGGCCTCTGAAGACCTGAAATGGGGTGAAGAAATTTACTTTGACGGTGACAAATTAAAACTGTATCATATTGGTCTGACAACAAACATGGTCCATATTGTTTTTTACTTAATTCCCCATTTAGAGTAGCCCACCAGACTAAAGGTTGCCAAGCCCATCTGGCATTGTCCAGAGGTGCCCCAAGGCCACTCCAAGACTGGTTGGCTATTTCCTCCAGCTCCTTCCCATTATCTAGTTGTAAATTATTTAGAGTAGCTTGACAGTAACATGGATGACACTTCCTAATCCATCTACACTGCTGTACCAGTATAAATGTAACTATTTACCTGGATGGGTCTGGTGCGTGGGTCTGACAGATACTGGTCCTCTCTAGGCTTCTGGTTTTGGTCTCAGAGTTCTTTGTATTTTGTCTGTAATCCTGAGGCCCAGGATCCACCTTAAAGTAGCCCACTGCCAATAGACCGCCCACGGTTCAGATTCAGTTCGTGGATGTTTTGGCCATGAGGATGGAATCTGACACACACCTACTCTACTGTTAAGGGGCAGAGCCCAGTTGATATGGGGACGTGCAGGTTATTTATAAAGGCCCCAGCAGATCCTTTCCAAGCAGTTACTGTATATGGTTCCGATGGTTCTGTTTTTTTAAATGATTTTCAACCCTTTACACATTTCTATTTTTGATTAAAAATGTTTACTTATAGGACAAACTGATGTCCGGATTGGTAGATATCAAGAGGCTAGGAATGGATTTAGAGGCACAGACAGATGATTCAGGGCTTGATCCTGTGTCGCCAAACAGGCATGTGTGATCTACTTAACAATTGTCTGGCAATTTAGTTTTTCATACAGGTTTTGATTATGGCTTATCAGTTGCTGTTGTTTGTGCCTTGCTGTTTATCTCACTCCCTTTCATGCAGTTTTCATTTTAGAAATGACAAAAATAGTTGTAAAAAATGACTGGATAACTTGTGACAGATCACAACAGCTAACCTCACAGCTATTTGCACATTCAACAGCTGCTTAATGAGTGTAGTTTAACTACAAATCCGCTGCTGAACTTTACTCAAACAGGCCGGCATGCACACACACATGCACGCAAATGAACACAGGCTCGCTCACCCGGGTCACAGACGGATCTTGCAGCTGGTCTCATCCCAGGCATTGCTAGAGGATTAATGTAATCTTAGGGACTGCCTCTTCATGGAACTATCAAGTATGTTCTTGTTTCTTATTGAGTTTGTGTGTTGTACTTTGTTGTAAATTAGCTTTGTTTAAATCCAAAACCTATACTGTCTCCCTCATCTCAAAATTGTTTGATTGTGTGTTCTTGCTGTCAATGAAAGCAGGTCAAATGTCTTACTTATATGTAGGGAATATCATAAGCTGAATAATTACCTATCTACCATGATTATAATAGGATTTTAATGGAATATTGCATACTTTCCTAAGAAAAGGGTCATAACTTGGGTTGGCAGGCCATACCTTCTGATCAGGCAAGAGCATGTAACGTCATCCAATCCGGATGTACGTACCTTGCCTAGCCCAGCCCTCATGGTTAATTTTGAATGGTGCTACAAAAAGAAAAATGCTTTGCACAAAGTAACTTACCCTCTTGTCTTTAATATACAGTCCAAAACCAGTGTCTCTGCATGAACACGGGTTACAAGAGAAAGATTTTGCTCATGAACTCATTACTTTGTAATCTCACAACTTTGCTCATTAACTTTCATTTTTAAATCTCATATTCCTGCATATGGGCAACCGAGGAGCAATGTGCTCTCTGTTAGAAAACACACTTTTTTGCTCGATTTCCAGCAATTTAAGACGCATATCCCGAAGGAGACAGTGATGACTGGAGGGCAATGTGCTATTGGATTTCAAGTGATGGCAAGGTGACAGAAACCCAGTGTCCTTGTGCGGACATCTTTACAAGGGAGACTGTTCTTCCTTTGTTATTCCTTTGTTCAGATAAATAATTTAAGATACATCCATTCAGATCAGATAACCTCAGACACCCATGTAAAAAGGTCAAAATCCAAGGTTTAATACCTATATTGTAGGAGGGAATAACTGATCATTTGTGGAGATTTAAAACATACTTGGCTGACGCTAGGGCCAGGAGTTGATAGTTTTAAGAGGGGATTTTAAGGACTAACAATTTCAGTTCAGGTCCCTGGTGCATGGTCCTACTGCTCCTGCCAAAATCCAAAGTCCTAGAGTATTGCTTCGTGGAAACCTCTTGTTTGCACCAATCGAATGGCTGTCATGTTTCACCTTTTATGGGATGGAAATCGCCCATCTCAGCATACGGGTACCTGTTACAGACAAAAGGGTTCTGTGCACCGTGCTCATTGGAGGGGGAACTACCTTTTGAGTCTGGCCGAATGCTTAAACAGTGAAATAGCAGCACCTGTCTGGCCTGGTCATCAAGTAGTATCACCACTTTGAGCGTGCAGTGATAAGAATGACATAGGACTCTCATTCCCTCCCATGCTGATTGCTAGGTGAGCCTCTTGCAGAGACCAAATAGGCCGGCAGGAAGTGGCGAGTTGATCCGGCACACACTTAGAAAGAGCAGAGATCACCTGAAAAGCAGAGAATCGTTGTGGTTCTTATATCATGGAAGGTGGGGCTCCCAGCTAGCTCAAAACTAGGGCTTTGCGCTGATTGGTCTTTGGGTCATCCTTGTGCATGTGAGCCCTCATTCTTTAGCGTGTTGCACCGAGTAATGAAAAAAAAACAATCCCGTTACAAGGTGAAAGGTTTAATTACATAGTGCCCCTTGTTTAATAGTTCAATATGAACTTGCTCTACCAATTGGCTGCAAATCTCATCCTTATTTGTGTGGAAAAATTTGAAATATTTACAGGAATATTAATGTACAACAAATATTTCCTGGCTATTCACCCCAAAATAGCTCCTAGGAGTATGGTAGCAAAGACACAACTACACATGAAAGTTTTGACCTCATTGTAAACACTAAAGAACACAACCCATCACAATGCACGGAATGGTAGTCAGGCGCCTGTTGACATTGCCAAGCCTCATCAATTTAGGGTAATCCTGTTGCTCTATTTTGGACTCCTCCAAATGCAGCTGTCAGAGGTGCTGAGCCAAATTTACCTCTGACGCACGTAAACAAACACACACACACATTTATTTTGCATCCTTGTGAGGATCTGTATTTCTATATGCCGCAGTGAATGTATTGTAGGAAATGTTCAGGAGAGTCTACACAGTAATTTTGTGCAAAAAAATAGCTTTTTACTCCACCCATCTCAGTGGCCACAATGTAAGCAACAATTGCAAATACACAGTGCCCCTTGATATTTTTGCATATTATCACTCTAGACTCTCCTGAATATTTACTACAATACATTCACTGCGGCATATAGAATAGTTTTTTTTCTATAGGGCAATATGTATTTCATATCCACTGAATTCCATTGTGGCCAATGGTAGGGACAGAGTAAAAAGCCAGCAACAATTGCAAATACACAGTGCCCCTTGATTTCTTTGCATATTATCACAGTCTAGACTCTCTTGAACATTTCCTGCGGCATATAGAATAGTTTTTTTTCCTATAGGGCAAAATGTATTTCATATCCACTGAATTCCATTGTGGCCAATGGTATGGGTGGAGTAAAAAGCCAGCAACAGTTGCAAATACACAGTGCCCCTTGATTGCTTTGCAGTTCTTTACTCAGTACACTCTCCTGAACATTTCCTACAATACATTCACTGCGGCATATAGAATAGTTTTTTTTCCTATAGGGCAATATGTATTTCATATCCACTGAATTCCATTGTGGCCAATGGTATGGGTGGAGTAAAAAGCCAGCAACAGTTGCAAATATACAGTGCCCCTTGATTTCTTTGCAGATCTTTACTCAGTAGACATTTTTGAACATTTCCTACATTACATTCACTGCAGCATATAGAATAGTTTTTTCTCTATAGGGCAATATGTATTTCATATCCATTGAGTTACATTGTGGTATTACTCTACACACTCTTCTGAACAGTTCCTACATTGCTTTCTCTGTGGAATATTCAATAGTTTATGAGCAGCGAGGCAATATTTATTCCATATTCAGTCATTGGCATTTTCTGAATTTTGCCCCTGGAACGTGTTTTAATACCCACTTTTTATTGAATTTACTCTTTAATATGGTCAAACATGAATTGTTTTCAATGCTTTGAGAAGTACATTTTCTTAAACAATTTATAAACTCTGTCAGTTTTCAAGTAATATGTTGGTCTCTTTTATTTTGAAAAGATCCTTATTTTCGTGACCCGGAAGTGATTTTTTAATGTTGCTCACAAGTCGCTGATCATGGAGCCTTGCTTAGAGAACGCTAAAGCTGTCAGGAGAAGCAAAGAGGAAAAGAAACTTATCCGCAAACAAATCAAAGCCAGTCATACTTTACTGAAACATGAGGGTATTAGCACAGTATCAAAGCCCACCAAGGTAATCAATTTAGTCTTTGTTTGACAGTGAGTGAATGAAGCTAACGTTAGAAATTTAGCGTCAATTATGTTAGCTATCAAAGCGGCAAGGCAGCAAGATAAACTAATAACTTCTCTAATTCACGTATATAAAATACACCAATACAATATTAGTATACAATCTAACTCGAATGGCTAGTTACCTGAGAAATCAAACATACCCAGTCCAGAATAGCCAGAGTATTTGAACCTAACCAAGCCATTCAACTCCGCCATCTGTAACCCAATATTTCTGTTTATTGTAGTAATAGCGACGTCTACGGGCAGACTGAGCCTCAAACTATATTGATGTTGGTTGAAACTCAAGTCTTCCCTGTGCACTATTTTTGGTCTTGGGACATGCAAAAACAGGCCTTTTTTGCTGATATGTATACTTTTGTATTGACCTTAATTCAAATACAACCACTGACATTCGCATCAACTGTCGTGACGTCAATGTTTTGCTCATCACTGGTTTCTCATCTTCATTGAGATGTATTTCATGGAGTTGAGTAGCCCTGATATGAACCCTATCTGAGTGTTGAGCAGTAGTTTTCATATGTACATATTGCATTGGCCCACAGTACCAGGACTATTGTTTCTCTGCAGAGTCTGGTGGTGGCTAACGGTGGATTAGGTAACGGCGTGAGCCGTGAGCAGCTTCAGGTGGTGCTGGGAGAGGGCGGCGATGTAGAAACCCTGATTATGCACCCCCACAAACCATACGCCCTGGTTACCTACAGGACAGAGGTCAGTGCCCAGAGAGGGCATGTCCTTCTCAACGGACGACAGCTGCATTGCGGGGACCAGGTTGTCACACTCTACTTAAGCTATGTTGACACAGGTAGGTATTTGCTCAGTGTTGTATAGTGACAGACCATTTTTTTTGTAGTGACAAGAAAATGATGGTGAACTGCCTGCATGTTTCTCCTCGTAGTAAGTACTCTTTGTTTTTTTTTCTCCCCGTAGTAAGGTGTGTGTGTGTGTGTGTGTGTGTGTCTGTGTCTGTGTCTCCTTGCAGTGGACAGTGAGTCAGGTGTGCGTGCGGTCCTGCCACCAGGCTTGGTGCTGGTTGAGGATTTTGTGTCTCCAGAGGAAGAGGCTGTCCTACTGGATGCTATAGACTGGAAGTCCCACGATGAGGAAGTCACTGGTGAGCAGGCGGGTTTGAATTCCTTTCACACATATCAGGGGCTCCATGTCCAATCCTCTAGTGCCACCCCAACAGTAAACTTGTCAACAACTCATCATCTGGCCTTCAATGAGTAGAGTTGGGTGTGTTGGTCCAGGGCTATGCCCAAAAATATTAGCTGTCTCCAACAGAGAAGCATTGTAGGATATACAAAACAATGGTTCCTATTAAAATACTAGTACTTCAGCCAGTGAATCTCTAAACTGTATATGCCTGGGCTGTTTTTGGTTTCTCACTGCATGTTATTTCTTTTCTTCTTTCTTGCAGTGCAGAAAGCCCTGAAGCACAGGAGAGTGAAACACTATGGGTTTGAGTTTCGCTATGACAACAACAATGTGGACAAGGACAAACCGCTACTTGGAGGTGTGTGTCTACCTTTGTCTTTCTGTATTATCTTAATACAATTTATGAACTATCCGGTCCGCGGGTTCCTTCCTATGCATAGATGGCTTTGTTTGTTCTCCAAGGTCTTCCACAGGCATGTGTCTTTGTGCTGGAGAGGTGTGTGAGAGACCGACATGTAGAAGTCATGCCAGACCAACTGACTATTAACGAGTACCAGGCTGGACAAGGTGTGTCATTTCCTCCAGACCATGCAATACTCTCTTTAACCACTTAGGGGCAGCAAAGCTTTGCAGCCAGGAAGCAGCTTGAAAAATATTCTGGTAATTCCAAACCAGCCCCTCGGCCTTATTGCTAAGAGTGCACCTCAGGGTCACGTATTGCTCAAACTCTAAAGGGTGTATTCCTGAGAGCCGCTAAGGGTAAACCCAATCAACTTCAGGACACACTGATGAAGTTCTACTTGTAATAAAACAGGCATGAACACATAGCTTCCATAGTTTTAGAAGAAATAAACCGTAGTCACTATTTAACAGTTAAGTGTGTAGTTATTGCACATATCCCATTTCAAAATTACACATAAATGCAAATGTCGTATAGTCAGGCATGCTTATTCATTATGTGAAATCCAAGTATTGCATTGTGGGATTCCATTTCGCTCATGGAGACCACAATGTTGAACACAATAATTTCATACTAGTTATGATATTTTAAGGCATGGCACTAAGCCAATGGTTTCAGTGTATTTGTGTTCTCGTTGTCAGGTATTCCTCCTCATGTGGACACTCACTCTGCCTTTGAAGACCCCATCCTCTCCCTAAGCCTGGGTGCCAAGGTACATCTGCAGTGCATGTTGTCTATTTATCCCCAAGAGAGGTGATTGAAGGATATGTGTCTGATATATATATGGCTTTGATCAGCTTTTTCTTTAGTCTTTTTTACAGTCTCCCTCTCTGTCTGCATTGAAAAAGCTTTTCAGTTGCTCAGAGTTTGAATGTCTGTGACTGTCTAACTGAAAGGATGGAGGACGGGGAGGTGTGAGTTTCTGTGTGCGCAAGCATGAGGATAATGGTATTGGTGTCTAATGGAGGGTTAGCAGCGTTTAAGGCCCTTTTCTGCCGGAGAGGGCCGCGCAATGACGCTTAGCATCCCACGAGACAGACAAAGCCTCCCGCGGCGAGTTCCATCTCATATACTGAATTGATGATGCACCTCTTTGAAGATTGTTTTCTTTCGTTAATGATGAAATAATGTATGGGGGGGAATAAGGAGGTTTTGAATAAAGCGAGTGGGGAAAAGAGAGATCCCAATGTCCCATATGTCAGTGTTTGGTTCTTCTGTCTCAGAGCTACAAGGGAGACACTGTCTGTACATGAGGGCGGCTTTAGATGCGACACCTAATCTGTTTCACTGCGCCTGCAGTGCAGGGGTGCCATTAGCAACAGCCTGTCCTACGACACGAGATCAATTGCAGACTGAGCATGCGAATGTACGTGTCTGTGACAGAATGATAAGGAACTTTTCAATGTGCCGATGACTTTTTTTTCTCTCTCCCAGACAAAGTGAGAGAAAGGAACTGTCCTGAAGTTACGTTGTTGTCAAGTCATGACCGATGTTAGTTTTCTATAATTGAAGTTGTGGATGTTTCTGTTCACGAAGCTTTGGTGAAGTTGGTAGTCTTGAGTGATGGTGTGTCATGGTGTGTTGTCTCTGATCAAGTGTCTTGCATATGACTCATGTGTTGCAATCGAGTAGGCTGTCTTGTTGCAACAACTGAAGTTGGCACTGCTAGGCGGTGAGAGGGGATAGTTGTACGCTTGTATTGTGATTGTACTGTCGTTAAAAAAAATCACAGAAGGACTAGGAGTAATAGGTAAAACCTACGCTGTGACGTTTTTGTTTAGCAGTAACGTGTCAAGCTAAGGTAATGAGTCGGTAAACATTTAGGTGTGTTGCTGTTAAATTGAGGTGCGTGCGTGCGTGCGTGCGTGCGTGCGTGCGTGTGCGTGCGTGATTAATGGCTGAGTGTTGTAGCGTAGCAAAGCTGTCAGGATCTGGATTGATTTGGTCACAGCCAAGCAGCTCCATTGATTGGTTGATACTCCCTGGAGGATCTCAAAGGTAGAAGAGGGCTGTGTGTGTGTCTGCATGCAGATGTCTATATCAATAGGGCCTGGGATTGGATGTGTAGAATGTTTTGATCTGTTCCTGCTTCAGACACTGGTGCAGCGGTGCCTGAATTTCAATTTTATTCCTGTCGTTCTCCATCACTCTGTCTCTCATTGCAGACGGTAATGGATTTCCGGCATCCTGATGGCCGCTCAGTTGCCGTGGTGTTGCCGGGGCGCAGTCTCCTAGTGATGAAAGGAGAGAGCAGATACCTGTGGACCCATGGGTGAGAGAGAGAGAGGGAGGAAGGGAAGGAGACTGGGGGAATGAGGGACAAAGGTAGCAGTGAAGGGGAGAAAGGTGAGGAAAAGGTTTGAGGGAAGAGTGTGGTTTTGTGCCGATCCAGGATAACCCCCAGGAAGTTTGACGTGGTGCCAGTCTGTGACCCAGAATCCTCTGTAGCAGTGACCTCCGACTACAATAACCATAGCAACCTCACCCTAAGCAGGCGGGGATCCAGGACCTCGCTCACCTTCCGTAAAGTGCGCCGTACCCCATGTGACTGCGGTGAGCTCCTCTATTGGTCGAAAGCGGAGGGAATTGTTGTGGTTGTGTTTCAGTCCATGTGCTGACCCGTCCGTCCCCCTCCCTCCCCTGTTCAGCGCACCCCTCAGCGTGTGACAGCCAGCGGGCCCCTCCCTCGCCCCCCTCCCTCCCTCGCAGCCAGACTGCCGCCTGCCGTCTGGAGGCAGAGTACGTGCACAGCGTGTACGAGGAGATTGCCGGTCACTTCAGCAGCACTCGGCACTCGCCCTGGCCACGTGTGTGTCACTTCCTGTCTTCCCTGGAACCTGGAAGCATTGTCGCTGATGTGGGCTGCGGAAATGGGAAGTACTTGGGCGTCAACCCAGAAGTATTTGCGGTAAGGGGTCTTGCAAGGGTGGTTTATGAATGCAGTCCGTCTTTACCCTTTTCCAAGTCCACCCACGACTTTTCTGTCTGAGAGAACTGAGAGAATAAAGGGGGCTCATTTGGAAACTCGAAAAGGGGAAAGGATGATTCCCTGTTCATTGTTCCTTCTTTTCCTTCTCCCTCTCCTCTCAATTCCAGACTTGGCAGTATCACGCAAACTTTCATTTCACACCTGAGCAAAGCCTAATGATGACAATTAAGACGTGTTCATGCTAGATACCTTTTTTATATAAATTGTGCCATAAAAAGCATTTGGCTGTAGATGTACCATAAGCTTTCACTATCACAATCCCAGCATAAGGTTCCCAGCATGACGCAGCCTAATGAACACTACACTCGTTTTGTGGAAATGGATCAGGCTTCATGCAGAGCCCATTCTTCACGGCCACCGTTACACCGGCAATAACCTCTCTATTTTTAATGGAATGCCAATGCTGGCCGGTGTGTGGCTGCAGGTGAATGTGAGCGCTTGCCCCAGCCCCCATCCTCAGACCGCCTCCCCATAGGTTTAAACGAATGACTCGTAAAGCTTAAATTCATTTCTCAGTTTTATTGAAACCATTATTACTGCTATCAATTTCTCTCACTCTCCTGCTCCGCTGTGAGTTATTGGGGCTGGCCAGTCGGGCTTTTTATCCGCCGTTGCTTTCCATTATGTGGACCAGGTCTGTGTGTTTGTGTGCAATGAATATTACCAGCAAAAACAAGTAAACCTACTCTGTGGGATTTATTGACTAAATAGAGTTGTAGCTCATATGAGTAGGTGAGCTGTATTGACGTGTGTGTGTGTGTGTGTGTGTGTGTGTAGATTGGCTGCGACCGTAGCAGTGCCCTGGTCCAGATCTGTTCTGAGCGAGGCTTCCAGTCCTTTGTGTCCGACGCTCTCAGCGTACCTCTCCGCAGTGACATCTGTGACGCCTGCATCTCCATCGCCGTCATACACCACCTGTCCACCCAGGTCCCGTGCTGTCATACACCACCTGTCCACACAGGTGTCACACACACACTGTAAACACAGATCCCAAATGTATATCCCAGCTGAACTGTAACTGTGAAAATCCAATCCCACACAATGACAAGAGACGCTTTTGAAAAATCACCACCTAATCCGAGTGGGATCCAAGGTTGACCATATCCGATCTGAAAATATGCCAGATATGTGTTATTTGGGTCTAAATTGTCGGATATGGGTGTCGAAAATTCATTATTCTGTCTTGCGTTGAATTGTGGTTATTGATATTTGGTCAGTGCACATATGTAGGTCTATGAAAGTGCATGTGGGATGTCTTATAACTGCCCTTCAGAGTTAGAAGCTTCTGAAAGTAATTTACAACTCCAAGTCAGCCATGTTTGATATTATCCATCGTGATTGCAGGTATCATTCCAATTTCTTAACAGCAGTGCTAACCACCAAGCCTCGTAAAATTGAAGTATCTGATGTCATATCTCCTTTGAAATCCTGCGTGAATCGTGCAAAACATCAAGTTGAAACTATATAAGTCCAATAGGAGCTCAGTCAAGACATGCAGATAAGAGAGAAGAAAGCTCAAATAACCTGTCCTGAACCAACTGCAGAGTGTGACAAATATGAATTACGACATGAATTTGTTCTGGTATCATATAATCTTGAATACAGTTGGTCCTACACATTGACCCAAAATCTGTGGCCAGCATGCTTGGTTCAAGTCAGGATCCAAAGGTCACCTACATAATGTTGTATCCAACCCAGTCAGATAACACATTGCCTAAACGGTAACAGCTATCAGTATACAACCAACTTTGCAACATCTAGACTGCTGCAACATGGGTTGTTTGAAAAGACGGTTTAGATATCATTTATACTTTGCAAACTATAACAATTTTTAAATGCGCTTCCACTGTGTTGAAAGGCGATTAATGGTACTATAGATTTGAATTGGTATATTCAGAGTTGCTTTAATTTAGATTTCTTATATTATTTATGCTTTTGTAATTGTGTTTGTAAAATTTGCAGTTAAAGTGGGTTTAAGTGAGAGCCACAGGGACACAGAAGGTTCTATTCGAAATGGTAATGTCTTAGCCAATCCAGCTAAAATACAAACTTTAAAGCTTGCAGACTATTGTGATGGAAATTCCATCTATAGACACTCAAAGGAGTAAGACAGAGACAAAATTCTCTTGGCACAATTAGCAGTTTATTTGCAAATAGAGAGATGTGTTAAACGCTTACAGAATAATCATTCGAGGAGCCTCTAAAGTAAAATTAAACAACGGTCAGTATTTATAACAGTTAAAGGGGTGTGGTATCATGCTGCACCTCTGTGCTAACTCAATGGAATACATTCCCTTTGTTCTATTACAACCTAGGCCTTACACAAAGGGCAGGCTGTCCTCCACATGGGTAACCTCTTCAACTCTGTTAGGGCTTACAGGATCCGGACAGACAACAGATGCCCTAAAGAGTTATACAGATGTGCATATCAAAGAGAACCCCTATAACCTGCCGATACCGGTCAATGATGCTCCTAGGCAAATACCAGATCCCCCTCTCCTACATTTCCAAAGGAAAAAAGGACAGATACCCCTATTCAGAATGTCTCATGATCCCCTGTATAATATAGACATGTGTGTCACAACCACAGACCAGAGTTACATACTAGGTAATAGATAAGCAAAGATGTCTCCAATGTACATTAGTTAAGAAATTGCCACAACACTATCCTAAATAGAAGTTAATATGAAAGGTTTACAAATGATACACTATTACAATTGTGTAATTTGTGGATAGTAAATTTACTCAACCTGTTGTACATATTTGGGCAATGCCACCTGAAAATGTTTAAATGTTTATTGACTATGACTATTATTTAGCTTGACTTGCATAAATAGCATGAATTAACCGTTAAACAGTATATCTTGAATAATTTGGCTTTTACTACTTATTAGCATAAATCAATCCACTATTAGAATCTTTTGAACTGTGCAAAGATTGTTAAACATATTTGGGCAACCTCAATGTGAAAATCAAACTTTTTTTTTAAACAAGCACACCACATTTAATTATGTAAACTTATTTTCGGATCAAGCACATTGAGTCTTTTCTTACCAAAACTTTTCTTTTGTGTATTTCATCAAGTTTAACTTGTAGTTCATGTCTTGGGCAGGAGCGGAGGCAAGCTGCCATCGAGGAGCTGGTTCGGATTTTGAGGCCTGGAGGAAGGGCTCTGATCTATGTGTGGGCTCTGGAACAGGAGTACAACAAGCAGAAGTCCAAATACCTCAAAGAGACCAGAAAACAGGCTCCTCTAGTCAACTCTACAGATGACCACAACCAGGAGACAAATGGCCTTACAGGCAACTCTACCGACGACTACAACCAGGAGACAAATGGCCTTACAGGCAACTCTACCGACGACCACAACCAGGAGACAAATGGCCTCACAGGCAAGGCTAAGGACTCCCAAAACCCTGGACAGAATCATTCAAGCATCGTCATGGAATGTAGCAAGGTTCACCCAGTCAAAGATAGTCCAGTGAAACTGAGCGTTCACATCAACCGCACTGCCTTCAACTCCCAGGACCTGCTGGTGCCCTGGCACTTTAAGGATGAAGGGATAAAGAAAGGGGGACGAGTCTCCAAAATGACTAAAGACCCCCCCATTGACACCCAGTGCCCTGCCCTCGCTCCCTGCCCTGTTTTTCATCGCTTTTATCATGTGTTCCAGCAGGGGGAGCTAGAGGAACTATGTGCCAGGATTACAGGAGTAGCTGTACAGTGCAGCTACCATGACCAGGGGAATTGGTGTGTCGTACTGGAAAAGACTAGAGACAGATAAATACTTAGGATTTCAGTTAATGAGAAGCATATGGAAAATAAAAATCAACAATTCTGCAAGCTGGTGATCAGTTTTATTGTCCCTTATTGTAAATAATAAAGATTGATTGAAAGAACAAAATGGCCTTCAAATTAATGAGGAATGTTTCGGTTTGATTTCTTTCATTGCATCTTTATGTAATTTTAATTGCTGTGTGTTATTGGAAAGTTGCCTAGTAATTAGGGCATCAGACTAATGTCTGAAAAATCTCTTCCAATCCCCCTAAAACCGAGGTGAAAGCTATGTCATTCTATACCTGAGAGGCAATTAATCCTCAAGGTGCCTCCCCCTATAACATTCTCCACGGGTCATTGTTCTAAATAATAATTGGTTTTCTAAAACAGCTTGCCTGGTTAAATAATGGTAGAATAAATAATTTGGGTACTTCAACAGTTATTGTAGCATTTAAATAGTTCTTCAAGAAACATTTTCATTTTGACATTAGAAGTCAACGTTGTTTTTAGGTTAAACTTATTCCTTCAATCCCTCATTTCAAGTGGAGTCAGTTTATAGTAAAAATGTTTTACTCTGTGTCTGTATTTTGCTACCAGTGCCTTCATGTCCCCAACTTCTGTTCATCTCAGTGATAGGGGTGCTAGACTATTGATTTCATATATTATGTAAAACCCTTTTTACACACAAGCAGTGTATCTGTATGCTTATGCCCAGGCAAAAAACAGAAAAGTCTACAAGCGATGGATAGTCACTGAGAAACTACCTTGCAGAAGAAAACTAGAAAGACACCAGAATTTGAGAGGTGGCCTGTCCTTCTCTGGCTGTGCTGGGTAAAGATTTTAAGTGCGTGACCTTTTCAGGCCATGTAAGTAGTTTTTGCATGTTCCAATGAAAGCAGATCAGTAAATACAGGTGTGCTGTGTTCAGATACCTTTGGTAAAGTCACAGATTGACCATAGTCCCTGGGCACAAACTATAGCAATGTAATTACTATAGACTAATGGGGTCTGAAGAGGTTCCCAAATGTTCATTTTATAAAACAGAAAGGAGATAAGATATAATCAGTTTACACTGGTTTCCTATCCCGATTTTATATTTCTATCACTCATTCTTTCCCCTTCGCCCTCTTTCTTCCTCTTCATTATTTCTCTTCTCCCCACCCGCAGCAGTTGAAATAAGTATCAAACAACCATGTGGCTATTCAGAGACATCACCCAGTAACTGTCATTGACACTACATACAGTGGGGCAAAGAAGTATTTAGTCAGCCACCGATTGTGCATGTTTTCCCACTTAAAAAGATGAGAGAGGCCTGTAATTTTCATCATAGGTACACTTCAACTATGAGACAAAATGACAAAACAAAATCCAGAGAATCACATTGTAGGATTCTTAATGAATTTATTGGTAAATTCCTCTGTAAAATAAGTATTTGGTCACCTTCAAACAAGCAAGATTTCTGTCTCTCACAGACCTGTAACTTATTTAAGAGGCTCCTCTGTCCTCCACTTGTTACCTGTATTAATGGCTCCTGTTTTAACTTGTTATCAGTATTAAAGACACCTGTCCACAACCTCAAACAGTCACACTCCAAACTCCACTATGGCCAAGACCAAAGAGCTGTCAAAGGACACCAGAAACAAAATTGTAGACCTGCACCAGGCTGGGAAGACTAAATCTGCAATAGTTAAGCAGCTTGGTGTGAAGAAATCAACTGTGGGAGCAATAATAAGAAAATGGAAGACATACAAGACCATTGATAATCTCCCTTGATCCGGGGCTGCACGCAAGATCTCACCCCGTGGGGTCAAAATGATCACAAGAACAGTGAGCAAAAATCCCAGCAAAAAAAACGGGGGGACCTAGTGAATGACCTGCAGAGAGCTGGGACCAAAGTAACAAAGGCTACCATCAGTAACACACTATGCCGCCAGGGACTCAAATCCTGCATTGCCAGATCTGTCCCCCTGCTTAAGCCAGTAAATGTCCAGGCCCGTCTTAGGTTTGCTAGAGAGCATTTGGATGATCCAGAAGAGGATTGGGAGAATGTCATATGGTCAGATGAAACCAAAATAGAACTTTTTGGTTAAAAACTCAACTCGTCGTGTTTGGAAGAGAAAGAATGCTGAGTTGCATCCAAAGAACACCATACCTGCTGTGAAGCATGGGGGTGGAGAGCTGTTTTTCTGCAAAGGGACAAGGACGACTGATCCATGTAAAGGAAAGAATGAATGGGGCCATGTATCGTGAGATTTTGAGTGAAAACCTCCTTCCATCAGCAAGGGCATTGAAGATGAAACGTGGCTGGGTCTTTCAGCATGACAATGATCCCAAACACACCGCCCAGGCAATGAAGGAGTGGCTTCGTAAGAAGCATTTCTAGGTCCTGGAGTGGCCTAGCCAGTCACCAGATTTCAACCCCACAGAACATCTTTGGAGGGAGTTGAAAGTCCGTGTTCGCCCAGCGACAGCCCCAAAATATCACTGCTCTAGAGGAGATCTGCATGGAGGAATGGGCCAAAATACCAGCAACAGTGGATGAAAACCTTGTGAAGACTTACAGAAAACGTTTGACCTCTGTCATTGACAACAAAGGGTATACAACAAAGTATTGAGATCAACTTTTGTTATTGACCATATACTTATTTTCCACTATAATTGACCAATAAATAAATAAAAAATCCTACAATGTGATTTTCTGGACTTTGTTTTCTAATTTTGTCTCTCATATTTGAAGTGTGCCTATAATGAAAATTACAGGAATCTCTCATCTTTGAAGTGGGAGAACTTGCACAATTGGTGGCTGACTAAATACTTTTTTGCCCCACAGTACAACACTGTACAGCATCTAAAAGCAAACCTGCTGTGCACAGAGTATCTGATCTTTCCCATTATATTTGAAATACATTTTGTTTAGCAATCAACATGTCAATGTTTCTTTGATTGTAATTTTCTTGTAAATCGAAACATTTACTTTTCCAAGGTTGAGGATGTTTCCAACTGCGATGTATTGTTGCCAGTCTGTGTATACTCAGAAATATTTTTGATTCAGTGCAAAATAAGGTACACTAACAGTGGATATGAAAAGTCTACACACCCCTGTTAGAATGCCAGGTTTTTGTGAAAGATTGAGACAAAGAACAATTCAATTGAAAAACAAATTAAATCTTCTAGGGGGAACAATAAAAACCTTACAATAATGTGGTTGAATAAGTGTGCACACCCTCTTATATATGGGGATGTGGCTGTGTTCAGAATTAACCAATCACATTCACACTCGTTGAATATAAGTCATTACACACCCACCATCATTTTAAAGTGGATCTGATTAATCACAAATATAGTTCAGCTGTTTGCAAAAACGAACATCATGTCTCCCAAAAGCATGTGGGAAAATGTGTTAATGTCTGATGAAACCAGTGTTGAACTGTTTGGCCATAATTCCAAAAGGTATGTTTGGCACAAAAACAACCCTGCATATCACCCAAAGATCACCATACCCACAGTGAAGCATGGTGGCAGCAGCATCATGTTTTGGGGCTGTTTTTCTTCAGCTGGAACTGGGGCCTTAGTCAGGGTGGAGGGAATTATGAACAGTTCCAAATATCAGGCAATTTTGCATAAAAGGCGTCCATTAGAAAGCTAAAGATGAAAAGGAAGTTCACCTTTCAGCATGACAAGGACCAAAAGCACACATTCAAATCCACAAAAGCATGGCTTCACCAGAAGGAGATTAACATTTTGTAAACGCTCAGCCAGAGCCCAGACCTGAATCCAATTGAACATCTGTCGGGTGATCTGATGAGGGCTGTGCACAGATGTCCTTGCAATCTGACAGATTTGGAGCGCTTTTGCAAAGAAGAGTGGGCAAATATTGTTTGAACGACTTAGCAAAAAAACTTACATTTCTATATTTCTTTGCTAAGTCGTTCAAATAAGATACTAAGTCATCTGAACAACATAGCAGGAAAGCAATTAGAAGTAAAAAAAAAATGATTTTAAAATCTTTTAATTACTTTTAATATTTTTGTTACTAAGTTGTTCAAACGAGATTTACTCAGTCTCTGGGTCCAAATTATTTTTTACTACTTGGGCTTCAGGGCTTCCGTATGGACGTTTTCCATAGAGATTTGCAATATTATCGACATCTTTCAAGACTCCATCCTCTAAGTTTCTATTTGTAAGAGAAAACCTGAAACATCAGTTTACATGGAAACTTGTTTTTAAGGCCTGACTTTCCTAAAATAAAAACATAGTTGTTATTTGTTCTGATGTTTAGGGCATTTCAATAACCATTAGAAATAAATAGTGGGACAATACATAGCTTTCTCTAACACCACTTGAACATTTGCTGAAAAGTGGACAGTATTTACATTCAGGATAACTACATTATTGTATACATTGTATAGAGATTCATCAAAATATACATTTTCCATACATTAATATATCTGCAGTCTAATACCTTATTATGAATACATTTTTTGTTACATCATTCAATGTTTGCCATAAAAATTTGCTTTCTAAGATTTTCCATGAGATTCTGTTATAAGACGTAATTGCCTTATTGGTTGATTGGAATAAGTAAGATCTGTTTATAATCATTCTAGTCCATGTGTTATGTATTCATACAGGATCTTTACATCACACTCAAGTGTAAAAGGCATTTTTTTTATTGGCTGTATATATTTTCCATCCATATGCTGTTTCAATAATAAAGAATCTGACCTTGATGAGTTCCCATTTTTAGAAGTTATTTAAACATACAGTCTTCAATTACATCAAAAAATATTTAATATACTGCATCTGGTATAGAATGTTTTGTTGTTCATTTTGTATTGTTGTTGGTTTGAAAGAACTCCAGACAGAAAACTATTTAGTATTGCCTCGTCTTTAGTTGTTTACTGAGTTTCCTGCAAGCAATATACTGCCATACAGTCCCTTTTTAGGATTCCTCACTCCCTCGTACCCTCCCTCTCTTTTCTATCCTCCCCAGCCTTGCTTTTTTCTCCTCCACAAATCCCTCTTTACTCCCCTTCCAGTCTAATGTATTGTTTGGTTCTGTGGCTGTGCATCCCGACTATCAGTATGCAGGACCCCATTTGTGCTGTCAGAGAGTTTGGTTCTGTAGGCTGCACCTGAAATTGCCACACACACACACACACACACACACACACACACACACACCCATCTTAATGAGATATGGTCTAACAGACTATTTAAATAGCTGAATGGATCTCAGGGTAATGGGCTCTTGGTCGTGACAGAGGCGATGTGGTTTCTCAGAGCAGGCCCATGATAATTGAAAAATGTCTCCCCGCTAAATTACCTCTGCGGCTGTCAGAGTCTACTGAGACTGAACCACCCGTTACGCAGTTAAGGCTGGAGTCTACTGTCTAGGTGTGTTATCTGACTATCGATTGTTGACTGCTGCAGTTCTCTGGCCACAAATAAACACTTGAAATTTTCAGAAGACTCAAGATGACTTGATGCCTCTCCTGCCCTCAGTGTATTAATTAAATGGTTATAAGGTGTAATGCATTTGAAATCACGTCAAGTCAAAATCATTGCAATCAGTTCCTATTTATTACAGAGCCTTTCACTTATGATAATATAATTATTTGACCTTGTCATGGGCAGACCTACCTTCACTAAAACAGTATGTTTTTCACAGATCTAGAATGACCATCTATACATTGTGCAAGTGTACACTGAATGCGGGTACAGGGGACTCTCCAATGAAACCTTAAAGGAGGCTGGCTTACAAAAGCCTGGTATTTGAGAGGTAAGTCTATAAAAGTATAAAGTATCCCTATGTAAGTTCCATTATGGAGTCACTGAGTGCAAGGGCATCACCATTGCAGGCATCACTACATAAATGGAGCTGGTGATAATAAACTGCCTTTTAGACCACTAGAGGCCTCTATCACTCTGTACAGTGACTACTCTACCCTCTCTGTGGCAGTACAAAAAGTGTAACATCCAAATTATAGATATAGCCATTGCATTTTGTTCTGCTTATTACCTCCACAAATGGACTTACTTTACATACTCTTCAAAAATATTGTTTAGAAAAATGTGTATGGCTTTGACATATTTTCTATCAACTCAGGTTCCTATCAGATGAACCTACCTAGAACAAAATATTTTGGGGGCCTAAATTGTGTCTTCTTTATTGTCTCTGACCATAACACACCTTTATAATGACATTGCAAATATCCCAGGATTACACGTTCACATACGTTCGTGTCTTTCATTTTATTTTAAATAAATTCCAATTTACTGCAGTGGAGAACATTCAGCAAAGCCTTTAGGATCGAACTTGGTTTTACGACAATGTTCTGAGATTCATTTTACGGCAGTGTCATGGCGGCGTTAGGGGGCAGTTTTGAAAGTGTTAATATTATCGAAAACCGAAGAGAAAACAAACGTAAAGCCAGGGAGGAAGCTATTCAAAAGGTGTGTGAGCTTTAATTAGAAATACCTGTTTATGTCCACAACGTGACAGAATGTTATTGAACTGTCTCATAAATTGAAGTGTGTGGCTGCACCAGCTAGCTGCATGCTGACAAATAACTAACGACTTAGACGTCTGTCCTGTAAATTAGAAATTTCTAAATATATGTTCTGTCATTGGCAAATGGCATAGGTATGAGTATACATAATATCATTTAAATATAATTTTCCGTTTTGTTAATTCCTATTTAGTAAATAGTTCCTATTTACGCCAACACCGACCGCAAGCTACAGTACTGCTAGCAAATATCAAATTAGAGAGAATGGAGTCAAAGGCTAACAAACATTTTAGCAAGACCACTTATCGATTGTATACAGGTTTACACTGCGCCTTTTACACTGTACTTTTTATTTGAATATTAAAGTACTTTAGCCTTTCGTAGAAATTGCTATAGTAAATGTATCCTTGAACACATTCATTTCGAGATCAAAGTGTAAAAACTAGCCAACTAGCATTTCTTATCAATTCCTTCCTAGTATATTGGACATCGCTGTTGTCTCTCTGCTGCTCAGTCAGCTGTAGTGATGTGAGCTGCGGAAACACCACTAGGTGGTGACGTTCTACAATGGTGCTGATGTGTAACACTTCTCTTGGGATACACTGTCCTCTGAATTCCAACCCACCTTGCCTCAGGTAACTGATAGATTATCCTGGAGAAATAGAAACAAACAGGCTGTGTGCTCTGGGTCTAAAGGAAAGGACTTTGGTGGACCAGAGGCATTTACATAGACAGGAACAGATTGTGTTTACTGTGGTGGGATTGATCGAGGAGCGCCAGAAAGGGTATGAACGTATGTATGTGTAAGTTATGAGTTGTTATCCCATCCTGGGAATGGCAGGACAAACTGCTTCAGGGAGCTGATGGTAGTGACGCAGCCACTCTGGATATACATTTTGATGCAGCTAAACTCCGTCAGAACGCATGCAAGCTGGCATATACACTTCACACATAATGCACCACAAGACAGGCTGAGTGTTGTCCACGCACCTCTTCCTGGGCAGATGTGTTCACTCTATAAACATCCACAGTGTGTAATGTTGACAAATGAGCTTCCTGGAGGAAACGCATCTAAATCTCTTACCTCACTATTCCCCCCGCTTCTGTGTCACGTAATGTAATTAACCCCCAGGCAAAGCATCAGTATGAGAAGGAGGAGAAGAGAAAAGAGCTGAAGAGACAGAAAGGAGAGGACACCTGGATGCTCCCAGAGGTTGACCTACGATTGCAGCAGCTAGAACAGGTGAGTAGGTCATTGCGTGGCAATCTTGTGACCTTTTTTAAATTGGAGGTCATTGTGCGACCTCCCGGTCCTTTTCATGGCCTATACGTAAGCCAACATGTGGCAGATCTCATACGACACTATTTGAATCTGGAACTGAGCTGTTTTTAAAACTATTTTGTTATGTGATTACCATTGATGTTTCCAAATCCCTGATGTCTTCGATCATTGCTTGATAAACATCAACTTGTTGTTTTTTTGATTAGGCCCACTTATTTCTGTCACCTTCAGGAAGGCAAAAGCAAGAAGAAGAAAGAAAAGAAGGCAAAGAAGAGTAAGAAAGAAAAGAAGAAAGGGAAAAAAGAGAAGAGGGCTAAGGGAGGAGATGGCTGTAGTGACCGCTCAGAGGTAATTACTGTTGTACTGATTTTAACAAATTTGATAATATCAACAGACTGATTTTTTAATTTTTTTATAGACCTGTGTGCCACTATGGGGCAAAACTGACAGGGTTGGCTTGGACAAATGATTGCCACTCAAATACATTGCTAGAGTTGGTTTGCTAGCTATTGTATCTCAAACAGCAGTATTAGAAACATGAAATAAGACCAAAATCCCCCAAAAAAGACATGTAAGGTACAACAAGCTGAAATAGTACACATATGATTCCACTTTTATCTTATTTAAAAAGAAGTTACCCTTCTTTACCAGGTAAGACGACTGAGTATGCATTAGACCAGTCTTTGCGTCAAGCTTTCGAACTGTTTAGAATCATAACATCATACATCTTTTGGTCATCGTACAACGTCTTCGTACACAGATCGTTTGTGTGACATTTCCCTCTTTTCTCCACAGGGGTCAGATGATGAGTGGGTGGAGGCCCAGCCCCAGACAGGAGGCTCAGGGAAAGCCTGGAAGATTCCTGCCAAGTCTGAGGCCAAGCCCACAGGCAGCATTTCAACCCCAGGCGAGAACCACCAGGTGAGACGCCTGTTCTCCACACACTGCTCAGCAAAACCCTAAAGGTGAAGTGTAGGCATCGTAAGTGCCAGGAGGATATTGAATTGGATTCATTCTGCAATTAAATGTTTCAGCCGCTGGTCTGGTGGTTTTTGTCCTAATGTGCTGTGTTTTTTTGTTTTTTTTCTTGTGGGTCAGTAGAGCCTCACTCTTAATTTAGTATGACAAATGCACAATCTGTGTCATCACCAATCACTAATCAATAACCCAGCTTTTAATTACCCTTTCCCCCCACCCCCTACATACACACACACACACACACACGCGCGCACACAAACACACACACACACACACACACACAGTCAGCCACCATCCTATGATAGATTGATTCCTTTTGTAAGGTGTCCAATAAAATCAAAACTTTTGACCAATGTATAAAATAGTCTATTTCCTGTGTTTATAATACTCAGGTCACAATTCAACACGGTAAGATACTGTTGGTTCACAATTTGATATTCACCCAATATTGGAAACAAAGTATACATTAAGAAATAACTGAACTATTTTGCTTGTTTATTATTAATTAATGTGCTTGCACAGTGACAAAACAATACTTCATTTGGTTACACTTCGATTTCATCCCATAAGGGGAAGCATGGGAGAAAAGGATGCTGTTTGAGTATTTGCAAAAATAACACATAAAATAACACTATTAGACATGGTATGGTAACATTGATTATATAGCCTGAAAATAATGACAAGGCACTGCAGTCTCTTTAATTTGGGGGAAATTATTAACTGCATGTGACTATAGTTTGAGGAGCTCCTGATTGCTAGATGACAAACAAGCTCTTGTTTTAGAAAGCAAAAGCTAACACCATTAAGTAGGACATTTGCATTTGTTGCTTGAACCGACTTCCAAACAAAACCATCAACCAAAACAATTGTTCATATATATTAGTGATATTAAGATATTTTGTTGAGATCAGCGTTTGAATCCATCATCTAGTTATGATCTTTCTTTTGTTAAAAGCCGTCCCATAGCTTGAGGAAAGTAGATCAGATTTGCCTTTACATAATAAACATAATTTTTATAATATACCAGTAAATCACTGTGACAAGTTAATATTGTAATGGGCCTTCTTTCCAGAAGAGTATAAATACTAACCTTTTCTGCAGTTGGATATATAAGTGTTTTCTTTACCCTGCGGTGACTTCTCAGTGGGTCAGTTCGTATGGTGGTTCAACCCCTCGCATTGTGGTTCAACATGTAGCCAATGCATGTAGTAGATATCTTAAATAAATCTGCTTTTAGAGAAAAATATTAACTAAACATTAGTTTGCTGTTTGTTTTTTGTGTCTTGGTGTATGCTTTAGCAAAAAAAAATTGGCTACTTGTTGAAAAGTTTTTGGGCAATCAGAAGGGAACATTGACCCACTGCGCATTTCTGATAAATCAACACAAGGCACAGAAAAACACTTTGTGACATAGTCCAATGCAGAAACAAGCTAAGTTGAAAAGTGTGTACATGTTAAATTATTAATTGATGTGCAGTCATATTCAAACACTGCTGTTCTAGGGTGAACAAAAGGAAGTAGCAAAGATTTGCTTGTGTACATTTAACACCTGTACTAAATAGTTGTGCCATGGCTGATATTACGATTTGTTTACCAGCTTTGTGATTCTTGTTTTTACATTGTGATAAATAGAGTTTTGATATTACATAGTATTTTCATATTTATTATATGCTTTATCTATTAATGATGAAATCCCTATTGTTTATCTAGATTTTGTAATATGTCTATTTTCAAAGCCTTTTATTATTTAGTTCTACTTGTGTCATAATTCATTAGTTTCTTGCACAAACAGCATTCAACAGAACACCAAAGAAAGAAGAGGGAATAAACCTAAGCTCTATCAGGATACCAAAAGACATGACACCAGATTAGTTACACCAAACGGGACTGATTACCCCTAGTAGATACTGTGGACTGAGCAATGGGGTGATCCAATGACACTGAAGTCACTTCCATGATACACCCAATTGGCCAGGCATATAACCCATGACCACTAAAGAGACATCAACAGACCACCAACCACCCTGAGACGAGGCCAAATGAGCCTGAGAACTAAATTTCTTCTTTTGCTATTGATTTATTTTATGTATTCATGTGTTTGTCTTTTCTTATCTTTCCATCACTGTCCCCTTTCCATCCACCCGCTAGAGAGATGAGTGGATGACCTTTGACTTCCTGACAATGAGAACGACGTCAACAGCAGAGAAGAGGGCTGAGAAAGAAAGGCTGAAAGAGGAGGAGAGTGAGAAGGCCCGGGTCATTGAGAAGGTATGTGTGTATCGCTTGCTATGCTTAAATAAAAGGTTGATGAAAGTCAATTGCCTCACTTCACCTCCTCTGTTACCTGGGCAACCAAATATGCTCAGCTGAGGAAGGACATTGGACCTGACATTAGGTGTGTTTTACAGTTGGAAAAAACGTATTACAGTAATATAAAATACTATTAGATTTTTTTCATCTGCAAACATGTAGGGAAAAGTACAGTGTATAAAAGGACGATACTTTTCTCTCTGGAAAGGATAAGGTGACAGGCTGTGGTGAAAAATATTTTCTTCCAGATGGTAACTATTTTCATTTCAGCTGGACAACTGAAAGAATTCACCCCTAATGTTGTTTAATAATCACAATAAAGCAAGGCATGAGCTCAAGTTTTAATAGAATCACTGTTACAAAAGATACAGACAGATCCTAGGATTGGTTGTGGATTGTCTCAATAGCAAGAGGGGACACTCACATCAGTGGTTTGCAAAATGGTTTTGTTATTGCTTGGATAGAACAGTGTGTACATAGGGTTTTATTCAAAGAGTGCCTTTTAAAGTTTGCGCTTGTCTGTCTCTTTAGGCTGGTCTACACAAGCTGGAGTTGAACCCATTCTGGAAGGATGGGGGTAGTGGCTTGCCCCCAGAGAAGACAGTCAGCACTGAAGTTAAAAAAGGTAAAGGGCGACTGCATACTCTTTTAATGCTTCGCTGCTCGAAAACCCATGAAGGTTGAAGCCCATGTACCAAACCCTCTATATTGGCCATGTGTTTGGTCCACACACAGCCCCCTAATCCTTTCTTCTTGGTAAAAAGCTTGCTGGACTGTGGATCTGTCTGTGACAGGGGAGGATGTGTGAAGAGTTCACTGCACCAAGTACCAAGGCTCCAGACATCACCTAAATCATAGAGAAAGGGTGGGAGAGCTATACATAAGAGAAAAATAAGAGCAAAGGAGGTTGGCGGGGTCTTTTTTCTGTTTGGTATGAAATAGGTAGAGAAGAATAAATATCAGTTGGTGCACAGGCATAATGGCAGAGAGTGGGGAGGAGATGGGTGCAGAGGGATAGAGAGGAATACTGAGAACTTCTGTATAAGCAACAGAAATACTAAAACACAGGAGCTTAGTTTTAAAGTGTGCGCGTGTACAGACCGGTAACAAATTAAAGGAGTAACTTGAGTGTTGGAATTTAAATGTAGGTGCTTCCATATACACTGAACACAGTTATAAACGCAGCACTTTTGTTTTCGACCCCGTGTATCATGAGCTGAACTCAAAGATCTAAGGCTTTCTCCATGTACACAAAAGGCACATTTTTGTGTGGCCTTTTATTGTGGCCAGCCTAAGGCACACCTGTGCAATTCTCATGCTGTCTGAACAGCATCTTGATATGCCAAACCTCTGAGGTGGATGGATTATCTCAGCAAAGGAGAAGTGCTCCATAACACAGATTCAGACGGATTAATGAACAATATTTGAGAGAAATAGGCCAAAGGTTATTGTTAAAGAAACCCAGCCATCGACGGCCGCTATGGGATCTCAAGGGTTTTAATGGGAGTGGTCTCATCCAGGATGACAGTACCCCCATCCACACGGTATGAGGGGTCACTGATTGGTTTGATGAGTATGAAAACACTGTTACGGCTTTTTTAGTCGCCAGATCTCAGTCCAATTGCACACCTATGGGAGATTTTGTACAGACGTGCGGAAAAGTGTGTTTCAGAGACTCGTAGAATCTATACCAAGTTGTTCTAAAGTTGCTGTGTCGGCAAGTGGTGGCCCAGTCCCCATTAGACACCAATTTGTGTGTATTGCTAGGACCAAGGTCCTACACAAACTTTTTTTTCTCACAGTCTGAAATCTACTGGCCTGGACTGTATTTTTACTTGCCCGGACTGAATATAAAACGCAAATATATTAGTATTTTACAAATATATAGTATGTAAATATTATATAATCAGAATATTGTGATATGATACAGTGATATGTGACATGAGAGTTGATTAAAGCAATTGCTGTTTACATATATATAATGTATTGCACCTCATTACTTTTTAATAAATGGTGATCATCCAAATATTTGCTGCTGTAAATATCATTATTATCTTTTCATGAAGGCACTTGCTTATTTGATATGACGTAAAAGCTCCAAATAGAATAATTGTGTTAATATATTTATGGTAACATGAATATGACATAAAACAGTACCTGCACTAGTTGGTTGACTGGCTTCTTGTGTGTCACTGTTAGCAAGCGTAGTTGTCCGTTCCCTTATTGTTTTTTGTTGGGAATGCACAAAAATATGAACGGCAGTAGTTGTCCCTTGCCATGATCATTTTCAACCCTTGGAACCTGTTCTATCCCCAATTATTTTTTTTTAATCTCATTTGCTTTGCCTCATACGATACCATATTTGGGTCCTGCTGTAATATACACTAGGATTTGCCAAAACCAAAAAGCCATATATTTGGTCAAAAAGATTACACCTGTACTGTACCACACTGAGGGGGGAGAATAAGCACAACAGATGCATTTTAATGTGAGAACAAGCGAACATTTTAGCTAGAAGTGACAAAGATGACAAGCAAACATTTTAATATGATACCATGAATTTAAATAGGGAAATTGTTCACTGGCCTGTATGGGCCAATGGCTATCTTGTCTACTGGCCCGACGTTAGGTCTTACTGGCCCCGGTCCAGGTGGCCATCGTTAATGTTGAGCCCTGACAGGTACAGTATTCCATGGTAAATCTGGCAACGTCAGGACATTTTGCCGTTCCTCAGTTGTGTGGGCAAATAAAAAAGGTACATGTATGCTTTTGGAGTGGCGTTTCGTGGTTGGGATTAAAGGGATTTTTTTGTATGTTTTTGTGTGTGTGAGGTACACTGCTGTGTCCTACTTCATTTCGACAGCATGGCAGAATGACATGTATTCACAGTACACCCTCAATCTGAAAGGGCGGTGCATTGTCCCTATTACAAGCAAATCACTGTTGCCTATAAATATAAACATAGACACACATGCACACACTACTTGCTATCCAACCCATGTCAGACTGTTGTTTCCTTCTGTGTGTGTGAGTGTGTTAAAGGGGTTTGAGCTTCACTTTGATCTTGGGCTTTTGACACAAAAACACACATGCACTTAGTTTGAAAGGAGAGACAGAGAGAAGACAGGGAAGGAGAGGAGAAGGGATGATTGGAAGACTTCTGTGGTGAACAGTGTCGGCTCTAGCCTTTTGAGGGCCCTAAGCAAAAATTAATTTGAGGCTCCTGTCTGTCGAGGGCTCCCTAGCAGTCAAAGGCCCTCTAGCGGTTTGGGGCCCTAAACGACAGCTTATGTTGCTTACACCTGGAGCCGGCCCTGCTGGTGAAGTTTTCTCAAGCTCTGCTGTCTGAGGGGGATGGATTCATATCTGTCCTCTTGGGAAATTTAAGTTGTATATTAATATGATTTTCTGCTCTCCATGAAAGAACACTGGTTTCCCACAGATATACTGTAGTTTGAACTCTAACTACCCCCCATCACTTTACTCCCTCATCCTGTCACCCCCATCCTCACACCCAACCCTTTTCATCAATCCTCATATCCCTTCTCTCTACATAGCTTCCATCGTAGATGATGGTGGACTAGGTTGGCTAAGGAAGTCGTACCAGAGGATGAAAGAGCAGGCAGAAAGAGAGCAACGCAGTCTGGAAACCATAGTGGCAGAAAGATATGGGGTGAGTGCACACTCACACACGCACACACTGTCACTCACTGTCACTCAACCATATGCGCAAGTGTATAAAGACAGACAGACAGACAGACAGACACATAATTCAATACTAAAAAAATCCTGTGCATATTTACCTGTATACACTTTTTATTTCAATATTCTTGTATCCTTCCACACACATTGATATATTCCTACTGCCAGACAGACCCAGTCACTCTCGGTCCTTATCTTTCTGGTTAATCCTCTTTCTGCAGTGTCAGCTCTAGTCTGAAAGTCTCCCTGTCTTTGAAAAGTTTGGCTGCTCTGCAGGGCACCATGGGAACATCATATCACACAGCTTGTGCATGTGTGCATGCGTGCGCGTGTCACTCCCTTGTTTTGCTACCATAAATCCCCACACTGATTATAAAACATGGAACAAGACAATTTGCTGCTCCCATGAGGTCCCATGTCACTCATTTAGTAAGCACATGGCGCTTGTGATGCTGTGGTTGTGGGTTTCATTCCCTTGGGGGGCTTATGCAATGAACTATTTAAGTGTACGCACTTAGTACTGGAAGTCGCTCTGGATAACAGCATTTGCTAAATTACTTAAATATACATGGAAAATGATATTTTCAGTTTGGGTTATAAGTCAAATACTAAGAGTTGAGCTTGAGCATGAGTTTGGGCTAGGGTAAAATGTCATTGGTTACTATAATTAGGATTTGAAAAAGGACTTGTTGTAGGTGGGTGTAACGTGGCCCAGGCTGACTTGACAGTCACGTTATTTACAGTAGATTTGGTTTTATCAGGTTTAAGTAAAAGAAAAACTAAATATATATACTTGTTACTTCTGTTAAAAAAAATGACCCTGTGAGAGGTAAGAATAAAAGGTATAAGTAACTGTGATATCTACACATACATTGGTACATTTTGTCCAAGGTCATACAGTGCTTTTGTAAAGTATTCCGAACCCTTCACTTTCTCAGCATTTTGTTATTGTGGGGTTAATTTATAATTTATTTCATACATAATCTTTTGCCTCTATAACGATAATAACGAAGCAAAAATACTTGAAATTGGAGCCAATTAATTGTCTCTTAAAAAACGTTAATGTCTCATGTACATATTTCTTCAGACCCTTCATTCAGTACTTTTCATGTGCGTTTGACAGGGATCACAACTTGGTGTCTCTGTCAGTGTCCCGCTACTAGCTGTGTACACCTAGATTTGGGCAGTTTTTCCCCATTCTTCTTTGTAAATCATCATAAGCTTAGTGAGATTGGAAGGGGAGTGTTGTTGAACTGCCATCTTGTGGTATCCCCGCAGATGTTAAATGGGGTCCAGAATTTGTCTGAGCGCCTCAAGGTCATTCATAGATTAAGCAATCACATTGTTGTTTACTGCAGGTATTTGTCATACTGAAAGATTAATCATCATCCCAGCCTGAGCCTCTGGATCAAGATTATTCAAGGATGCCTCCGTTGGTCCATTCATCCATCCCTCAATCCAATGACCAGTATCCCAGTCCTTGTCAGTAAGAAGCATCCCTGTAGCTTCACTGTAGGGATGTTATTAAAGTGTTTTTTTGCCAGACACTTGGCATTCAGGCCCAATCATTTTGATTTCAGTCAGAGAATTTCCTTCTGGTGGCATGTCATCTGCCTTTATCTCAGGAGTGGTTTCTTATGGAGACCAGATTGATGGAGTGCTATGGAGAGGATTGTCTTTTTGGCATGTCTTCCCATCTCTGCAGAGACGCTCTGTTAGCTTGGGTTCTTGCTCACCTCCTTGACTGAGGCTTTTCTGGCCCAATTACTTAGTTTAGCTCTAGGAAGTGTTTTGTGGTTGAATATTTCTTCAGTTTCATAATAATGGAGCCCACTGTGCCCTTGGGAACTTTTAAATGTAAATGAAATAATAATTTCCCTCCCGAGATCTATACATCCACACAAATCTCTGAGTTCTATGGAGGAATCCTTGGACTTAATGGGGTGTTTTTTTTCTGTGATATACTGTGTACGAATGTGTCACAAGTTCTAGAAACATCTTAAAGATGACCAGAAGACTCAGGATGCATCTGAGCTCAATTTGTTGTGTCATGGCTAAGGGTCTGAATGTTCTTGAGATTTCATTTTTCATATTCAATAAATGAAAAGAAATATTTTTGCGCAGATTGCTGGCAACATTTCTGGGCGGAATCTATTATGTATTAAAGTCAATAACAAAACAAAATGTGGAGAAAATGAAGGGTGATGAATACTTTCTGAAAGCACTGCAGTTATGCGTTTGTGTTTCTCACCTGTAGTCCATGGAGAAGTTCCAGAGGAGGATGGAAGAGGCTGAGATTGCGGTGTTTGGCTACAAAAGAGGTGCAGCAGAGGGGATGGGCAGAGGGAGAGGAGACGAAGAGGGGAGAGACAGGTGGAGAGGAGAAAGAGAGGGAATGAGCAGAGAGGATTGGGGGAGAGGAGATGAAAAGGGGCGGGAGAGGTGGAGGAGAGGATACGAGCGGGGAGTGGGATGGAGACCAGACAGCGGTAGAATGGATGGAGAAAGGGACAGTAAGAGAGGACGAGGTAGAGAGAGTCAGCTAGATGGGGGTCGAGACAGAGAGACACTAAGGGATAGAAGAAAAGAGAGGGAGAGGGATGGAGGTCGACCTACTGACAGGGACAAAGAGAGGGATTGGGGAAGACAGGGTGATGGAGATGAGAACAGAAGAAGAGATAGGGATGAAGGAAGGGACGGAGAAAGACCCAGAGGAAGAGACCGGGATGATAGGCATGGTTCTACGTTAAGCCGAAGCCAGCCTCCCCTCTCCCTTGGAGCTCTGAAAAGTCGCTTCCTTAAGCCTGCAGATGATGATGATTACGGTGAGTATGGTATATTGTTGTACCTCATTGCGCAAACGCATGCACACCCACGCACGCACACAACGTGAATCCACCTTTAATTATTATTGTTTTGTTCTGAACAGACCCCCCCCCCCAATACAGTTCTTATACAAGTTCTGTTTAATTTATGCAGTTTCTTGTACATTTAAAAAAGGGGATTGTTACAATAAGCTCATTCAGTTATTCAAAATCCTTGTGGTTGCATCAGCTTGCAACTGAATTGGTAAGCCACCTTATTCTTCACATGCTTGATTGACAGGGAAGTGAAGGGTGCCAGCTACAACTGACATTTTGTGGTCGGGGAGCAGGGGTTGACATGAAAGAGGCTTGGCTTAAAACGCTAGGCGTCATTATGTTGCATGAATAATATGTGTTATGGCTTTGTTCTCAGTCCCACTTCTGTTGCTTGAAAAAGGTTTTCTGTTCAGCTTCCTGAGTCGGTTCCAACACCTGCCCTATGAACACTGTTTTCTAGGAGTGTCAGCCGCTGCTCCATCCAAAGCTGGTGTGTGTTTCCTTAAACCTGAGTCAGACGAAGAGTCAGATTGCAAGAGCAGCGGCGATCCCTGGAAGAAGAGCGTCTCAAAACAGGAATCTTCTCCTGGAAAACCAGATCGGGAAAATGCGAAGGACTCAAAGAAAACCATTTCTTTTCTTGAGCAGTCTCATAGCAGCAAAAGGCCTATCAGTGACACTGAGACTTCGACCAGGTCAGGGGTCAAATTGATATTTGTTGTAGGACTGCTCCAACTGTTTAGTAATTCATGTTGTTCTCCTCACTCTTCTATAGCAGTCAATCACCTAACTTAGTTGGATATGATTGAACAAGAGTCCAACTGGTCCACAGATGTGTGTTGTACAGATAATATGGATGCTGGAGACGTAAGGCTGTTGGCCAGACTAACCTCGAAGATGCATTCTTCTAATACCCCAAATATTCTTTATGTGTTAGAGGAGATTTTAGAGACAGAAGCAAATAAACAAAATCTGAATAATTATTTTCTCAAGTGGCCTAAGACTTTTGCTCAGTAACAAAGTTAGACTAAAAATAATGTACTGAAGCTTGCAAGTCAATTACTTAACTTGAGCTCCACTGTAAGAAAAAAAAAATCCTCCTTGGTTCTAGCTTAGCATTAGGGTTAAACAAAGGCTGTTTGTACAATTTTTTAATCTCCAGATCTACATACTTATTTTACTTTTGAATAGCGATCTCAGTGGTAGCCAACTGACCCATATTATAAACGTGAGGACGAGGCAAAGCATTTTTGATTGCAATACTATTCATCAGTCTATGGATTTATAACTGCGTCAACAATGTATGAGGCAGTACTTTATATTGTGCCATTCATGCCAGTCGCTCCTTGCCGACAACTCTGCTTATAATCATTTTTAAAAATCAACGTGTTTGTCTGATCCAGCAGCATAAAACATTGGTATTGCCCTCAGAAAATCTTATTGGTGCATCCCTAGTGTTTTTGTGCTCCACTTTGCTCCATAGTCAAATGTTCAATCATGTTGGCGGTGTTCTCACTGGCTATTTCTTGCTCTATCGCGCTCTCTCTCTTCCCTCTCCCTGTTGATATTTCTGTATTGATCTCGTTCTGTGTTTACAGATCTGAGAGCAGCTGTGACAGTTCGAGTGAGGAGGACAAGGAGGAAGAGGTGCCGATCCTCACAGATGAGGAGATGAACAAACTGGGGGCCCGGCTGGTGAAGGCCGAGATTATGGGCAACAATGTGAGTTCATCCTCTATCCGCCCCTCATCCCAGACACTCGAAATGATGACCGACAATCTACGTCACTTTATAGTAATCCGATCCCAATCCCTTGCTACATGTCAATCCATACAGGTTTTACTGGCCACAGCATATAGGATCAGACCCACCACTTATAGCAGGCCCCTGAGCACTGTCGCAGAGCTGGGTTTGATAGACTGTGCATATGTGTGTGCGTTTTGGTTAACTGCCTATTACCGGGATGTAGGCGGAGGGGCATGCTCAGCTCCCTTATCCATCAGCCTTTTCAGACTGTCGGCTGTGACATTATCCAGCCACAGGCTCTTAGCTGACACGGTCCTGGTTGATATGGGCTAGGCATTAACCAACACGCACTCATCTTCAGCACTGCTTTATTTCCACATCATTCAACCCCCTTGCTCTCATGGGGACACAAAGAACATGCTGGTGGGGCAGGAGAGAGACAGAAAGACAGTGGGGAGGAGGTGACGATGGAGACGGAGGGTGCAATGACAGACTGGAGGGTAAGATTGACTAGTGGACTAAGAGGGAGGGATGGATGGAAGGAAGGAAAGATGGACAAAAAGAGTGCGAGAGACACAGAGGATCCTGACATCTCATGCCTTATTCAGCAGTCTTTAATATTTAGTCTTTTCTAGGGATGGGCAGTGTTGAGCGAAGGACAACACCAGCACTCTACTGTGTGTAGCCAAGGAGTATGTGTGAAGTTTTTAAACATCTTTCCTCCTCAGGCCCTGATGGAGAAACTAAAGGCCCAGATGGAATTGGCCCGTAAAGCCAAAGAGAACCATGCCACAAAGCAACCTGGGAGATCCGATAAGGTGAGTACACGTATAGAGAATATGAATAGAAGGCTCCACCTCCTGTCAGGTAGTCAAAAGGGTAACGCTCTAGTCCACTCTGTGCTCTAACAGCAGAGCAGACAAGCAGACAGTAAAGTGAATGTGTCTGTCGGTTGCTGTTTGAACGCCTCAGTTATCTTTCCTGTTAGCTTTAAGAGTTGACATGGCTGTGTGTTTTGTAGTAGGTTACACTCACTCCCACCAAGTCTCTTCTGGTCACATTCAGGCCTTTGCATTCCCTGCTGCCCTGTTAGCACTAGAACCTGCAAATGCCTACACCAATTGGCATTTGAGTTTGTAATTAAATTTAAACTGCCATTTTGAAAGCTTCCCCCTCCTTGTTCTATGAGTTTTCCTAAATAGGCATGTATTACGTTGTTCTAAACTTACAAACTGAAAAACTATTTAGAGTCTATTTACTGTTTTGGTTCCTACTTAATCTGCCAAAAGCACACAAAGTTGATGTTGGGGAGGAGAATGTCCATGCTTATAGGTCCGATAAATATGCTAATGACGCCAAACGGCATTGACCTGGCGGTTCTAGCGTTAAGGGTTCATCCAAACAGTTAACGTAAACAAAATGTTTGTTTTCGCTCATGTAGTGCGAGGTAGTGTATGTGGCAATTGGGCAAGGTTTTCTAATTTTTTCTAATTGAAGGAACATCGCATTTCATGTCGTAGGCTATTAGCTGGATAGCTTCTCTTTTGCATTATGAACTGCCTGGTTCGGGCTAAACTGAATGTAGTGAGCAAGTGTTTGTGTACATGATCAAACATCAGAAATACCTCTCCATTTGATGCCAGACCTTGATGAACTGTCATCCACTAAAATGAAAGATTACTTATTTTACTCAGTATGGTCGCTCCATTAGAATGATACAGTCCCTCCCATAAGGCCACATTTAAATCATTTTGAGCCAGGCCTATATGCATTGGGTTGGAGCAGGATCGACTAAGGGACCATCATATGACTTGAGCCTCCAAATTCTGGGATTGTGAAAGGATGTAAAGATTTATGCCAAGGAAATTGCTAAATTTAAGCACATCCAAGTTTGGATTTTAAGTTCTATAGTGTATACCTGGCATTGCTGTCTGTTAGTGTTGGTGAGACTTTGTAATCGTTGGTGGAGATTTATGGCTAATGCTTACCTCATTGCTCGTTCAGTACTTGGCCACAGTAATTCCTTGTATGGCAAACCTGCTTCGCCATCGTACCCCACCTAACAGTGCTCATGTAGCCTTCTCAGCTACCCACATGAGCGTTTGTATATACATAGCCTTTTGTTAATTCACCTGCTGGGTGTGAATTACAGACATTCTGGGGTTAGTTTACACCTCAGTGAATTTATTGGTGGGAGTGTGGTTTTTATGTACTGACAGAGAAGGGGTTAGGGTGGTTGTCAATGATCAAAGTCTTCCTCGGAAAAACTCTTGACTTGCTACATTTCTTGGTTTTGTAGGAAAGTTTAACAGACCATTTCTATTGTTAGCGGCGTCAATCATCCCAGTCAAAGCTGTCTTCTTCCCTCTCTTGCTCTCCTTGAACGTCCTCATTTCTCTATCCCTCGTTTTCAGCTTTGAAAGCAACCCTCTAGTGAGCTTTCTGAACGCGCAGTTTCGTGCCTCTCTCCTCCTTAGTTAGGTTCGTCTGCTTTGCTTCTCTTCTCGGCAGTGAGGAGAATAACAATGTCGGGGGAAAAGCAGGCTAAGCTGCAGTTCCTCTACTCCGCAAGAGATCCCCTTTAAGCTCTTCAGATTCCACTGCAAGAGGGCTGGAGCTGTATGTGTCGCTCCACGGTCATCATTTGATGATGAGCGTGTGTAACGGTGTTGCTCCCGTTAGTTCACCCTGTATTGGTAGAGCTGTGGCTCATCCACTCACCTTACAATAACACCGGCTGCTCTATTTTACAGTACAATAAGAACTCACTGATTCTGCAGTGTCTGCCATGTGATGAGTGGTGTGTGACGTGGGGGTGTTATGGGGTGTTTTGGTCAATAGCGATGCGTGTCAATAGCGATATGTGTAGACGCTCGCACGTGCATGTTTGGTTCCCTGCACGTTGCCAGAAACTTGTCCCTTTCTGTTTGTTCAGCCCCCAGGTCAAACAGAGGAGCACCAGGAAGTACTTCTGTTCAGAACAGACCAATCGGGTCGCGCCTGGCCAGTCAGCGCATCTTCAGAACCCCAAGAGCCCAGAGGAGGGCGGCGGAAAAAGAAGGCGGTGAGGAGTTTGTGTCTGTGTCTGTGTCTGTGTCTGTGTCTGTGTGTGTGTGTGTGTGTGTGTGTGTGTGTGTGTGTGTGTGTCTGCGTATACAGTGTGTGTCTGCGTATACAGTGTGTGTCTGCGTATACAGTGTGTGTGTCTGCGTATACGTGTGTGTGTCTGCATATACGTGTGTGTGTCTGCGTGTGTGTGTGTCTGCGTGTGTGTACAGTGTGTGTTTGTGTCTGCGTGTACAGTGTGTGTTTGTGTCTGTGTATACAGTGTGTGTTTGTGTCTGCGTGTACAGTGTGTGTTTGTGTCTGCGTGTACAGTGTGTGTTTGTGTCTGTGTGTACAGTGTGTGTTTGTGTCTGTGTATACAGTGTGTGTTTGTGTCTGCGTATACAGTGTGTGTTTGTGTCTGCGTGTACAGTGTGTGTTTGTGTCTGTGTGTGTTGTGATCAGTATGCGTGAAATGCGTGTCTGCTCTGTCTGTATTTCCCCTGGAGTGAACAGTGGTTTTTGATATTGATTTAGCTACGTTAGCAACACCCATACTCTTCCCCCCCGTCTCTGACTCTTCCCCCCCGTCTCTGACTCTTCCCCCCCGTCTCTGACTCTTCCACCCCCGTCTCTGACTCTTCCCCCCCGTCTCTG
>JACXGJ010003708.1:0-51481 GCA_016801105.1 Esox niger | reverse complement strand
ACCTAACTGAACACCAAATATGCTGCTTGACTCATCGGAAAGCTCCTCTTCTTTGGTTTAAGCCTACAGGTTTCCATCTCACACACTCCGTCTGTGAAGCTGTTCTGTGTTTTTCAACTGATGTAGTTATTAGCATCGTGTTTGTTTTTCTCACTGGTACTGCATGCTTTCCTGACCAACTGGCTATGAGGAACAGTAGGCGTCTTTCATTGAAATGAGGAGCTGCCATCAGGTGTACTGAGAGGACTCTGCAGGTAGAGGGCACTGTTTGTCCTTATTGTGTTTCCATTGAGGGGGAGAAGTTTTCTAAAGGTGAAATTGATCATTCTACAATTGATCCTGTGTAGTAGTGGCATTTGGGGCTGTATCACACAATTCATGAGTACCTTATTTTTAGCCAGGAGCCCTGTAAAATAAATGGTCTATGCTTTGTCACTACTCAATACCTATCATTCTGCCTAGTTGGATAAAGTAAAGATGCAGATTTGTATGAATTGCCATTGTTTATATATACAATAAGTCATGTGAATGTAATACAACGCAAAAGTGATTCCAATGTGAAACCCTAAGCTCAAAGGATGACAGACAGACACATTTCTGTCAAGCAGCCCAAGGATATCGCCCTGCGATGACAAGTTACCTTGCCGCCCTGTCCAAGGCTCTCTGGTAGAGGATATGGTACTTAGGGGGCCAAAACCAAAAATGGTACTGTTGGGATTAAATTATTAGATTGTTTCTGAAAATGACTGATACTCTCTCGTTCTTTTTGTTTCATATTTTGTATGTTACTGACCTGCATAAGCATTTATTTTGTACAAGTGAATGTGATGATGATGATGATGATGATGTATAACCAAACCATACAGGTGCTAAATGAAGAATGTCATTATTTCAAAGTAACAGTATCACCTTGGGGGACTTTGTTTAATTTCATTATCACTTCTGTTTCTTTATTTGGGAATACATTTGTAAGAGATTGAAATGACATCTGTTTTTTTTCAAGATTTTGTGTGTGTACTGTATATATGAGTTGTGTCTTATCAGTGAAATATAAATACATTTAAAGAAATCTTTCTCCACTGTAGGTGACTGTTGCTTTCCGCTATCGTGAGTGCAGTGTCAGAGTGTTATATTACTCTCTCCCGTCAGTTGTATCAAATACATTTGAGTCATTTTTATTTTTATAAAGCTTTCAGATTTTAAAGTTGTGGGTGGTAGTGGAAGAATCATTGTGACTTCACAGTTGAATAACAGAGTAGAGGATGACACAACCTTTTTCTCTTCTGCCTGTTGATGCCTCCATTTGCTACAATAGTTTCTCGTGAAGTGGGTGTTATGGAATTTCCCCACAATGCATAACTCTTCTGCAGTACAATATCCTGTGAATGTTTTAGCGTGCAGCATGATTAATGTTTACTATTTATTGTTTGTTTACAGCTTATTCCAGGCAAACCAATATTCTGAAACATAACAAATGAAAATTTTGCCAGAAATATTGTTAACAATAAACAGAACAATTGTATATTTCAAAGCAGTCGGTAACCAATAGCTAGATTACTCTGTGTTACATCATTCTCAGGAGTGTAGTTGTTTCACTTGTCTGGATTTTGTCCCAACTCATTGCTTGCAGCAGTTTGCATTTGGGAGAGGGAAGCCATCAGCCTGTTGACTTAACATCCTTTGCTTCTACTTTTGCTTTTGAGGTATACACCCAAAATATATTTATATGGCCGAGTATTAAGGCTAGCGTTTTACCGCCAGGCAATTAAAATTCAGATGGGAAAATTATTTGAAATGAAAAGAAATTAGTTGGGTATACTCAGTCAACATGCTTATGCTTTGTAACCAGTTAAATTGTCATACACACTTTCAGTATGCTCTAATTACAAATCCCCCCAAATTTGTTTTGACCCATGCACAAATGCAATCTTGCACTACTTCTTGGCACTACGCTTGCAAACTGACAAGTCTCAACAAGGAAGTCAGAAAGACATGAAAATTCAGCATTACCTGTACATACTAAAGGCAAAATCTAGATTTGAGCTAATGTCTTCAATATTAGGTTTTCAATCAAAAAACCAAAACCAGCTTTTACACGACATTCCACTTTTGCAGAGTGTTAATAATATTAATCCAAAAATTCAAATAAATATATATATCTCTCTCTATATATATATCTCTATATTTATATACATATAAACACCCACCTACACACACATATACATATGTGTGTGTAGGTGGGGCAATGCACCCAGCAGGTGGGGCAATGCACCATGTGTGCTGAACCACATTTACCACACATACATGCACCCAACACTATTTAAACAGACGTGTGACAAATAAAGGAAAGACCAATGTAAAAGTGTCTGAGTAAAGTGTTGGGCCACCACAAGCCACCAGAACTACATCAACACGCCGTGGTAAATATAGAACACCATTGTTTCAAAAGACATTTCCTCATTAAATGTTTTGATGGTGTTGGTGGAGATTGCTGTCTAACACTTAAATCCTTCCTCTTGTCATCTTCAGCCAAAATCTATGTAAACTGCTCTGCATTTTTATACATGATAGGATGTTAATTGCTTGTGTCAAGCAAGTATGTTACTCCACTTATTTATTCAGGTTTTTCCTTTCATTTGAACATCAGTTTATGCATTTAAAAGAAAGTAAGACAGTGGCCTACATAACTGGCCCAAATTAGCTTTAGCATTGTGATTATAACATCAGGGTTTTGGGTTTGATTCCCAAGGGGGTCCAATAAGGACTTACTTAAACAAGATCAATGACAATATAGAGTAATGCCGTTGGCTTCCATACACATTAAAACAAAGTCCGCCATTTTCTTTGTTTATTTTTGGCATATTTCTGAGGAAGTATAGCCATCGGGATATTATGGGAAGTGAAAATGGCTGCTGGAAATGTTGAGTGAGTTGTCTGTTGACTCTGTGTGTTTCTATTAACAGTTAGCCTGCTGGCAATTGCATCCAGGCCATGGGAGGAATACATGGCAAGATGTCTGTCAGAATTTGGTATATAAGAAGTGCTATAAACTCAGATATGCAGACTGATCAACAAATCCCCTTGCATCCTCAATTGCACCTCAGTATAATTTTTTTAGACGCAACCATCTATCACATTTTACCAGTACTACATTGCACTTCTGGTCTTTTTGAACAGAGCATGTAGAGAATAACCACATGGGAAGAACATGAGTTCCATGTGATCCTTGCATTCTGGAAACTTCTTTAGCAGACCAAAAATGAAGAAAAGAATTTGCATCAGTCTAGTGGAAATATATTTATGAAACTGTATGTGTGGTACAGAAATTCAGCCAAACAAATGTCTTCTTGATGAGGCACTGATATACTACAGCCACTGAGCATCCAGCATTGTCACAAGTTGTTAAATATGCAGTGTTTAGATATAATTGATAGCATGTTTTTTTACTTCTTGTTTTGGGCTGAATGCATTACATTATGTTTATATGTACATCATTTTTAGTTAGAATAACATCTGGTAGCCATGAACTTTTGGTGACCAAAGTCTGCTTGCGTTGTACCAATTTCAGTGGCAGCATCTAAGCTACAAGACTTGCTGAAGTTCAATTCTTCATTCTGTTCTGTGAATGCCATTCATTTTGGTGGGTTTCTGATGTAGTACACAGTCCATACAATGTCGCATGACATAGTGGGGTCCTATATCTATCTTAAATTAAAGGGAATTTCCCCTTTAAGAAATGTGATTTGGAAATTATACACGTTTTATTGGCTCATACATAACCTCAGTTCAGAAACCTCAGTTAAAAAAAAAGTGTGTTTTAAGGGGGTGGTGGAAACACTTAATCCGAAAGGTTTGCGAAATGACACTATGCATACCGTATGCATTGCTGTGCTACAAATAGGCCAACAATGATATAGGGTACTGTTTGTAAAGAATAAAAGGCACAGCGCAAGATAAAACATATCTCTAGTCTTCGACAGCCATTTTGGCTGCAGGCTTCAGTTCCAATCCGTCACCTATTTGTACAATTTAGTAAGGACTGGTCAATCAAGTGTATTAGTGCTGGGCTCAATTAAATGCAAGTGCACCCCATATCTCCATCGTACCCAGAGACTGGTAAGGACAGTTTTGTTAGGAGTGGTATGAGGCCACTCAACTGAACATTGGGTCACACGGTCTATTTCCATTTGTGGAGCAGTTTTTCTTCTACATGTCTCTGACAATACAATCAAGGCTGTGAGAACTAAAACCATCCTACATGCAAGCTGAGCTCCTGTTGCATCATATCGTTTGTTCTAAGCTGAGCTCCTGTTGCATCATATCGTTTGTTCTGCATCTGATTGGCCTAGTCATTTAACGATTAAAATGTTCCTTCAGAGAGATGTCTAAGTTATTAAATGGAGTGTCACACTGTACTCTGTTTTAGCTGAGCGCGCAGCTTCATCCACAACCGGAATTGCAAAACGCATCTCTTGTGCTTACTGGTTCAGATGGGCAAGTTGGTGTACGAGTGAAGGATTCTGGAGTCACTTGAGTCAATGGGGATGTAAGACACTTCCAGAACCATCCAGGGAACCCCTGTTACCCTCCAGCTGTGTGGCTCTAAATGGTTCCATAGGAATAGATGAACAACAGTGTACATTTTATGAAGCTATGGCCCTCTCTCAACACGAGAGTCATTCTGTGAGTGTGCAGATAGATGTCAGAATGTAAAGTAACACTAAACTCTGAACAGGAAATGCTTCCGTTGTACTTTGTCTGATGGCAATCGTGCTGTTATAATCCTTCCTGTATTGGCTCTATTGAGAGCGTTTCATGATTTCCAGATATTTTGAAATGTCTTTAATACTCAACATTCTGTATTCAACGACTCATCAACTGTCTTACCATCAACCTGCAATCCAGCTGCAAATAAAATAAAACTAATGTTGACTAAACATGCATTTTAGGAACAGGTTTTTTCTAAGAGCGAAAGACTTACCTGAAAAATATTTGTGAGGTTGGATGTGTCATCAAACTCAGTACTTTATGGGACAAATAGGGATTGCTGGGTAGTCGTAATAATAGTTTGGCTGTATTGTTCATCAGTCTAATGTTTTGGTGGTAGAAGCTGTAAAGGGTTTTCATGTTTACTGTCTGAAGGCTTTGATACCGTTTATCTACTGCCATGTGATAGTTCAGAAAAAAAGGGCCTTCTCCCAGTCACTTTCTGGGTGAGAGTTCTGAGTGGGAGTTGGGCTTACGGGGAGTCTAGACAAACACAGTGGCATCTTAGTGTTGAGAATCAGTCATGACTAAAATAGACTAGTTCAAATTCAACTTTGTTATTGAGCAGCACAAATACAGTACAACAAAATACAGTTAGCATCTACCCAGCAGTGCAAATAGAAGAGGGTAGAAATGTTCTTTAAAAAGTATAGTGTATGTTACAAGTGGAATGTATAGATGTGCAATGAAGGCAAGTAGAGGAGGGCAGAAAATGTAAAAATGTACAAGTATAGGTATAATTAGGTCCAGAAATAATTATAATTGGACACTGACACAAGTTTTGTTCTTTCGGCTGTTTACCAACATATGTTCAAGTTACAGTTAATAATGAATTTGGGCTAAAAGTCCAGTCTCTCAGCTTTAGTTTGAGGGTATTCACATCCAAATTGGAGGAAGGTTTTAGGAACTACAGCTCTTCAATATGTAGCCCCCACTTTTTCAAGAGAGCAAAAGTAATTAAACAATCAAAAAGTGGTTTCTTCATCAATTAAGTAGCTGAAAAGCCTGGAGTTCATTCCAGGTGTGTTATTTGCATTTGGAAACTGGGAACCCAAGATATGATAAGAGGAACTCTCAATGCACATGAAATAGGCCATGGTTAGGCTGCAAAAACAAAATCCATCCTAGAGAGCAGGAACATTAGGAGTGGCCAAATCAACAGCAACACAAAAAGGCCTGAACGTCCACAGAAGACAGCAGTGGTATATGATCATAGAATCCTTTCCACGGTAAGGGAGAAACCAGAAATTAGGCATACTGCAAGTCTACCATGAAGAGAAGCCTTAACAAGAGCAAATACAGAGGGTTCACCACAAGGTGCAAAACATTCATAAGTCTCAAGAATAGAAAGGCCTGATTAGAAGAAGACGAAACCCATCTAAAAATAAAGCCATCCCAATTCTGGAACAGTATTCTTTGGAGAGATTAAACAAAGATGAAGCTGTAACAGAATGACGGGAAGAAGAAAGCATGGAGAAGGCTTGGAACGGCTCATGCATTACAAGCATTACACATCTGTACAACACGATAGAGGCAGTGATGGCATGGCTTCCAGTGGCACTGGGTCACAAGTGTTTATTGATGATGTGACAGAAGACAGAAGCAGCTGGATGAATTCTGAAGGGTATAGGAATCCCCCTACCGGAGCAGCAGGCACACCCCCTACCGGAGCAGCAGGCACATCCCCTACTGGAGCAGCAGGCACATCCCCCTACAGGAGCACCAGGCACATCCCCTGACCGGAGCAGCAGGCACATCCCCCTACCGGAGCAGCAGGCACATCCCCCTACCGGAGCAGCAGGCACATCCCCTACAGGAGCAGCAGGCACACCCCTACAGGAGCAGCAGGCACATCCCCCTACCGGAGCAGCAGGCACATCCCCTACAGGAGCAGCAGGCACATCCCCCGACCGGAGCAGCAGGCACATCCCCCTACCGGAGCAGCAGGCACATCCCCTACAGGAGCAGCAGGCACATCCCCCTACCGGAGCAGCAGGCACATCCCCTACAGTTGCAAATTTTAACATTTTATATTACAAACCCCTGTGGCTCTAAAAGACTGGGGTGGACGGTAAAGAGACCCATAACAAAACCCTTGCAAAGTGTAGTAGTGTAAAGAAAGTGAGAACAAGAGACAGACAACCAAAGCTACCGTCAAACATAAACCATTTATTGTAGACACAGTAAACGGTTTGGGGAAATGGGCTTTGCATTACCCAAGGAATTAAATAATATAAAAAATGCCTAAACTGATTTTACCAGCCTCAAGAAAATACAAAAATACAGAGGGTGATTAGTTCATTTCTAATGAGTGTTTTTAGACTGTTTTCCTACGGGATTTGTATGCCCAAGGGCAGCTTGCTGAAAATCCCCTTTTTCCAGGTACAAACAAAACACACAGGTTAAACAGGGACTAAACAGCAAGCCACAAACTAGATAACAACAAAAACACCACAGCAATACATAGTCACATGAAATAGGCCAAAGTGAGATATATGCACTAAGACCAAGTTGTGTATGAATGAACAAAAATAAGTGTCTGTCAACATTAAGTGTCTATCTAACTGCATGTGTGATAAAGCAAAAAGACTCCAGGGGAATAACTGACAGGGTTTTGAAACCAGGGACATGTGATAGGATCGGGTAATGGATAAAGGGAACAGGTGGTGTAATCAGGAGGAGTGTCCACTGATTGGTCCACCTCAGCAGTCAGATGATGGACTGACAGCTGCCAGGTGAGACACACCAATAACAACATGCAGGAATATATGGGACACCTGGGTTTAGGGCAGGAGGGGAAAACACAAATGCACAGACAGGGTACCTGCATGCATTCCAGACATCAAGCAGTCATGGCCTGCAAAGGATTTTAAACAAATAAAAACATTTTATTTATGATTGTGCTAATTTGTCCAATTACATTTGTGCCCCTGAAATAAGGGAACTGTGTATGAAAATGGTTGCAATTCCTAAAAGTTTTGTATGATATTTTTGATCAACCCCTTAATTAAAGCTGAAAGTCTGCAATTCAATTGCATCTCGATTGTTTTATTTCCAATCAAATGTGGTGGCGTACAGAGAAACAATTATTAAAGTGATGTCAGTGTTCATCTATTTCTGGACTTAACTGTATGTACAAGTGGAAAATGAATTGTTGTGCAATGAGGCAAATGCAATTACAAAGGCAATTCTGACTGTGCAACTGAGCAAGTTGAGGTGCAAGGTACTATGTGCAACTGAAATACAGGAATAGCAGCAATGAGGTTCCCGAGGTCGACACGTACATGAAACTATAGAGAACTTCTTTATCAGGGTTTGCAAGGCCGTGTCAGAGTCCAGTAGTACAAGGGAGTAGTACAACAAAGTTCCTGATGAGGTGTCATTGCCTGGCCTCACAGTCAGGGTTCTTGCTGTCTGAAATTCCAGTATCCAGTCGCTAAGCGCATTATTCCGAGCACTCTGAGGGATGTGATGTTTTCAAGAAACAATAGTGGTGAATGTTGAACTGTAGTCTATAAACAGTTCATTTACATTGAGTGTCTTGGGAAACCATTCCGATGCATTTCTTCAAGTTTTGTTGTGTTGTAGACTTCATTCCCCTATGATTGAAACATGTTTGGCCATCAGTCTACACACAATGCCCCATAATAACAAACCATTAACATATTTCTAGACATTTGCGCCCATTTATAAGTATAAAAATTAACTGAAGTGCAATCCTGTGTCATTTGATCATCTTGAAAATGTCTGTAGAAGTTGATTAGATAGGAACCCATCTATCTGTAGAAGGTCCCATACACACACAGTGCATGTCAGGGCAGAAACTAAGCCCCAAAGTCAGTCAAAACTTGATCTTAATTTCTTTCTTTCTCTACACCCCTCCCATCATTAGGCTTATGAGAGCACCAATATATAAAGGGCTTGCAATAACTAAATTGAATTATATAACAGATATAGGGCTATAGTGAATTTAAGCTATCAAAACATAATCTTCACTTTGTTGGTAACAGTAGTTGATAAATCATAGTAGCATCACATTCACTTACATTTAACATATATTTACATTAAGTAATCTCAAAATGTTCCTAATAGTTATTGCGCAACATTTGGATTTGTTACTGTGTATCCCATTCTCCACGGAATGTAATGATGTTTGAAACAGCCCAAGCCCAAGCACATACACATAATTTACTTTTAAAATTAATCCTTAAAATTAAGTTTCGTTGAAAGCATGGTATGCTCCAGTAGTAAAGCTAGAGTTAATCTGGATCGTTGCAGTGCTCTATTATGTTAACATTAACATTAATTTTACATTAATCTTAATCTTCATCTGAGTTTTTGTTGAGTGACAGCTAGACCAGACCAGGCATTTACAGGAAGAATTCAGAAGAAGTGTGCTTGTGTGTAGATATCAAACAGGAACTCCTCCTTTGTCTCCAGTGAATATGCTCTATAAGCATTGCAGTTTGGTTGCGTTTTTGTATATATTGTTAATGAAAAGGAAATTTTGCGGTTTGCCGTTGAGAATTTCCCTTGCTTCAACAATATATCTGACACTGACTGAAACGAAAAGAGCTAGACCACATAGCTCCTGTCGCATATCACCTGCCTCTCATGGTATCCTCAACTGTATTTTTACTGAGTCTGCCAATGGTGATCGATCAGACTTCTGGATTATCTCAAATAGGAAACTGTATAAACATGATCTGTTGCCCAGTGCCAGGGCATTTCTCAAAAACAAAGACACTAGGGGACTAGTTGAAAACAGATCTCCCAAGATTAGATTTTTTTTACATTTAGGGGCTTTTCAATGGGAAACTAATACAAATTTAGATATTCAGTTACCATAGTTGTGGTATTAAAAGTTTTTATTTGGATGAGATTCAAAGCCAAGAACCCAACATAAATACAGTATGAGACAGGGGTCTGTCTGTGCATATCCTGGACATGTAGGTCACTGGCAGAGACTACGCCTGTAGGTAGAGACTTCCACAGTAGGTACCACGTACTCTGCATCATATAAAATCATCCTCTACCGACCAAACAGAGATTACATTTTTTTGACATTTTAACCAAATTAAAACAGCAAGTTCATTTTTACCGTACTGTTTTAGATGTGAAGTTTAGAGATAATTTCACTGCGTTAATATACAGTTGAAAACTCAACAATGCTATTTGAAGAAGAGAAAAAATGTCTGCATATTAATCTAAATCTCTTTTCTTGAATCTCACATTTGTAACCCTAGGCCTTGCTAATCAATCTCTGCAAAGACAAACATCAATGATGCACGCAGATAATCTTATTTGAACAACCTCATCATTTATTTGAATATGATCTGATTATTGCAATTATGTATTTATATTGGTAATGTTGTGTAAAAAATGATAGGTAATTGTCAGCCATAATCTCCAGTGGGCAATGCAGATTCAAACACTTGCAAATAATTCAGTATTTGTTAAGGAATACAGTCATTAGTAAATCTTTTCTCAAGGGAAAACTCAAATCCAAGTAGCCTTTGTATTGTCCGTTCTCCCAGTTTGCTTCCTCTTCCTCTGTTTCTTGCTGTCAAGCCAGATGACTAAAGCCCAGACTACTGTCCGTCTCCATTAGCCCACTCTTCATGAAACCAAATTATTATCAGAACTTAGTAGCCAACTTTGTATTACCTACATATTGAATCACGGGCTCTGATTACATTAGCGTCATCATATTTTGAAGAAAGATATAAACATAAACATGCAACAATTTTAAATGTTTACAGAGAGAATCAGTTCAATGTGAAGTGCCAGTAACCATCAACGTGAGCTTTGGCACAGTGAAATCAGTTACGATACCGACCTCAATTCTGAATAAGAACCTGATGAAGATGTCTAGACTGGAGTTGAGCTTCCTTGTGACTGATTGACATACAGTTTCCCACTGCTGCCAGTGTCTCCAAAGGCCTAGTTGTCCATAGGTTGACTTGGAGCTGGGATCGTTCATTCCGGTTTCTCCAGCTCTCAGATTGTGGTGCGAGATGACTGGATTGCATTCCTACCACGGTGTCCTTATTTGTAATAATATTTCCCTCTTTGAATTTAATAGCGAATGTTATGCACACTCAGATAAAAATACAAATAAACAAGAAACCAGGCAAGCCGAGATCAGCCGGCCTGCAATACAGACTTATAACTGTTGATGCCCTCCCAGGATTCCAGCCATGGTCACCCGCGTACAAGGATGTGTCTACACCACAGAGGTATAAATTTGCCGCAAGTTAGTATAGCATTTCTACAATCGATTATTAACATTACGCAGAGTTTTAATATTTCGATCGACACCATTAAACATTGTGTTAAAGAGAGAAACTTTCTTGTTAAGTTTACCACCACCACAAATAGCATATAAACTGTATGGCTTTTGCTACTGGGTGTTTTACTGCTTATTAGCACTTTGTAAATGACATTGGTACAAAAACGTTCAATATAGGTGACGATCACTGACTGGTTCGTCAAGTGAAAAGACGAGAGAATCATGTATAGCCAGGGAAGTGTTTGTCTATCCTGAACAAATCCTAAAATCCACCAGAACTGTTTTAACCTGTCACTCACTCTGTCTCTCAGTCAGTCAGAAAGAGACATTCGCCCTTCTAGGCCGGCTCCACCTATGCGGTCTGGCAAAAATACAAACACTACAGGACAATTAAAAGAGTCAGGGCTAGACCAAATGTGACGACTACGCCACCTACTGCCCATCCTCCCCTTGCAGGAGGCGGGCTTCGGCGTTCGCCGTCACCGGCCTTCTGACACCATCGCCCTACTCATCAACTCATTGCACCTGTTGTCTCGTCTAGCGCACCTGATCATCATTCAGTCATTCCCCTCAGTATATATGTTCCCTCTGCTCCCTTTGTCTTTGTGTGTTATTGTCTCTATGTTATTGAGCGTATGTCAGATCACGTAATAAAAGAATTAGAAAACTCAAAGACTCCGCAGTCCGCTCCACCTTTCTCGCACTCAGAAGTTGCTGACAGAATAACACACCTCTCAAAAAGAAAGAAATGGAGGACGGAGCTCAGAAGGAAGCCGGTGTTGCGAAAATCGTCCAAGACCATACCAACATGCTGGCTAACCTAGGCGACTCCATGAACACGCTCGTCCAGGCAGTTCAGCGCCTAGAGTTGGCCCTGTCCACTCCCGCAGCACCGGCTGCATTACCGCCTCCCCAGCCTATCCATCCCGGAATTGGAGCGATGCACATCCCGCTCCCCCGCGATCACGACCGGACGGCGGACCGCTGTCAGGGTTTCCTGTTACAGGTGGACATCGCGCTCCAGTAGATTCATCCTGCGCCGACAGATGCCCAGAAGATCTCCTCGCTCGTCTCCTGCCTGTCCAGCAAAGCCCTGGAATGGGCCACCGCCGTCTGGAACACAGAGGGGCCCTTCCAGGGCAGCTACGCCGAGTTCATCCGCACGAGGGAAGAGAGGCGGGCGAACGGCTCTTCCACCTACTGCAGGGGACGAGATTGGCGCAGGAGTTCGCACTGGAGTTCTGAACCCTGGTAGCGGGTTCTGGGTGGAACGACCGGGCCCTGTTCGACCACTACCGCTGTAGCCTTCGGGAGGACGTCCGAAGGGAGCTGGCATGTCGAGATTTGAACCTCTCTTTTGAGCAATTGGTCGAAACATCCATCCGTCTCGACAATATGCTGGCTACCCGAGGACGTCCTAGCGGGGGCCCGGCTGTTCCACCCCACCACCTCGACACCGCCGTCCCCATGGATCTGGGGTCGGCTGCACCCCCGGGCAGAGGGCGAGCAGCTGGGGAACAGAGGGGATCAGCTAGACGCTGGGGCGGTTTCGCTGCTCCGCGCTACCCCTCTTCCTCCGGCTCGAGAGGCGACAGGCATGGCTCTTCCACACCACCCCAGGTAGCTCATGCACACTCACCGATTGCTTTCCCACTCACTCTCTGCACCGTCCCTGTCGAATTCCCCGGTTTCCTGTTATTTTCCCAGTGTAAGGCGCTAGTAGATTCAGGGGCTGCTGGGAATTTTATCGACAGGGCTTTCGGATTATGCGCACACACTCCCCTCCAGGTCCTCACCAGCCCCCTACCTGTGAGAGCATTGGATAATCGACCACTAGGGTCAGGCTTTGTTAGGGAATGTACTGCCCCACTTCTTATGGTCACCTGTCACCAACACCGCAAAACTATTTCGTTTAACGTTATTGATTCCCCCACGTTCCCTGTAGTTTTAGGTTTCCCCTGGCTTTCGCTCCATGACCCTATCATTTCGTGGTCTAGTCAGGTCCATTCGGGGTGGTCGCGGAAGTGCCAAGGTAGGTGTCTGGGTGTTTCCGTGGGTTTGACCACGTTGGAAAGTCCAGCCAGTGCTCCCGTCGTGCGAATTCCTCCCGAATACAGGGACTTACCCGCGTTCTTCTCCAAGGCTAAGGCCTCTGTGTTACCGCCTCATAGGCCGGGGGATTGCGCGATAAACCTCTTAAGTGAAGCCGCACTCCCTAAGGGTCGCGTGTATCCCCTGTCCCGCACCGAGACTGCGGCTATGTCCACGTATGTTGAGGAAGCGTTAGGGCAGGGATACATTAGGCCCTCCAAGTCACCGGTCTCCTCGAGTTTCTTCTTTGTGAAAAAGAAGGACGGTGGTTTGCGCCCGTGCATCGATTACAGGGCGCTGAATAAAATCACCATCCCGTTCCGCTACCCTCTCCCCTTAATCTCTGCGGAGGTCGAGAGAATGCACAGGGCCCGCTTTTTCAAAAAGTTGGACCTCAGGAGTGCCTATAACCTGGTGCGTATCCGGGAAGGGGACGAATGGAAAACAGCCTTCAGTACTACCACTGGGCATTATGAATATTCAGTGATGCCGTACGGTTTAATGAATGCTCCATCATTCTTTCAGTCTTTCATCAACAACGTTTTCAGGGACATATTATGCGAAGGGGTACTTGTGTATATTGACGACATCTTGATATATCCGAATACTCGCGCTGAGCATGTCTCGTTGGTGCGTAAAGTGCTTGCTAGACTGTTGGAACATGAACTGTACGTGAAAGACGAAAAGTGTCTGTTTTTCCAGTCGTCCGTGTCCTTCCTGGGGTATCGTTTCTCGCGCACGGGTTTGGCTATGGAGGAGAACCACATTGATGCCGTGCGTAATTGGCCGACCCCAACCACGGTGAAGGGCCTGCAACGATTTTTAGGCTTTTCTAATTATTATAGGAGGTTTATCCGGGGCTTTAGCCAGGTCGTGGCTCAGATCACCTCCCTCCTGAGGGGTGGAGCGACATGGTTACGGTGGACCACGGATGCGGAGCGGGCGATTGTGGAACTGAAACACCGTTTCACCACCGCTCCGGTCCTGGCTCATCCCGACCCGTCGCTCCAGTTCGTTGTGGAGGTGGACGCGTCCGAATGTGGTCTGGGGGCCGTCCTCTCTCAACGAACGGGGAGTCGGAACACGCTCCGTCCCTGTGCCTTCTTCTCACAGAAACTCAGTGCAGCGGAGCGTAATTACGATGTCGGTGATCGTGAGCTATTAGCCGTGGTTCGAGCCCTGTCGGCGTGGCGGCACTGGTTAGAGGGGGCCAAGCACCCTTTCCTCATCTGGACTGACCACCGTAACCTGGAGTACATGCGGGCTGCGAAGAGGCTGACCCCTTGTCAGGCCAGGTGGGCTATGTTCTTCTCCCGGTTTGTGTTCACTCTCATTTACAGGCCAGGCAGTAAGAACGTCAGGGCCGACGGGCTGTCTCGCCAGCATGACACGGAGGAGAGGCCAGTGGATGACGCTCCCGTACTACCGGCATCATGTATCGTGGCACCGGTGGTGTGGGAGTTGGACGCGGACATCGTTCGTGCACAGCGTGACGAGCCCTCTCCGCCCTCATTCCCTGAGGGCCGCACGTATGTGCCGACGTCTGTCCGTGACCGGCTCATCTACTGGGCCCACACATCTCCCTCCTCCGGTCATCCTGGTATCGGTCAGACCATGCGGGCCCTGGCCGTTAAGTACTGGTGGCCCACCTTGGTTAAGGACGTGAGGGTGTATGTCTCTTCCTGCTCGGTGTGCTCCCAGAGTAAGGCACCTCGACACCTGCCTATGGGTAAGTTGCAGCCCTTACCCATTCCACAACGGCCATGGACCCACCTGACTGTGGATTTTCTAACAGATCTTCCCCTTTCCCAGGGCCATACCACCATCCTGGTTGTTGTGGACTGCTTTTCTAAGACCTGTCGTCTATTGCCTCTGCCCGGTCTCCCCACGGCCCTGCAGATCGCCGAGGCTCTCTTTACACACGTCTTCCGGCACTATGGGGTGCCCGAGGACATTGTGTCGGACCGGAGCCCCCAGTTTACGTCCAGGGTGTGGAAAGCTTTTATGCAGCACCTGGGGGTCTCGGTCAGCCTGAGCTCGGGCTACCACCCCCAGTCCAACGGGCAGGTGGAGCGTGTTAATCAGGATGTGGGCAGGCTCCTTCGGTCCTACTGCCAGGACCGGCCGGGGGAGTCGCGGAGTTCCTGCCTTGGGTGGAGTATGCGCTAACTCTCGGCACCACTCCTCCACAGGGATTTCAGTGCGTCCTGGGGTATCAGCCGGTCCTGGCCCCCTGGACCCTGAGCCAGACCGGTACCCCTGCGGTGGATTATTGGTTCCGGCGGGCAGCGGGCACATGGGAGGCTGTGTAGGCTCGCCTCAGGCTCGCTGTCCATCGCCAGAAAACCTTCTCGGATCGCCGCAGCGGGGAGGCCCCGGTCTATCGCCCGGGTGACCGTGTCTGGCTCTCCACCAGGGACCTGCCCCTCCGCCTGCCATGCCGGAAGCTGAGCCCGCGGTTTGTTGGGCCCTTTAAAATCCTGAGGGTCAACAAGGTAACATATCGGTTGCGTCTCCCTCCTGACTACCGTATTAACACCTCGTTTCATGTGTCTCTCCTCAGGCCGATGGTGGCTGGTCCCCTCCAGGGGTGTGAGGTGCGGGAGGTCCCTCCCCCTCCTCTCGACACCGAGGGGGCCCCGGCGTAATCCGTCCGCGCCATCATTGACTCGAGGCGCCGGGCGGGGGGCCTCCAGTACCTCGTGGAGTGGGAGGGGTACGGCCCGGAGGAGCGGAGCTGGATCCCGGTGCGGGATGTGTTCCATCGCCGTCGCCCGGATCGTCCTGCTCCGCGCCCTCCCGGGGTCGGTGTAGGGCTAGACCAAATGTGACGACTACGCCACCTACTCCGCATCCTCCCCTTGCAGGAGGCGGGCTTCGGCGTTCGCCGTCACCGGCCTTCTGACACCATCGCCCCATCTCATCAACTCATTGCACCGGTTGTCTCGTCTAGCGCACCTGATCATCATTCAGTCATTCCCCTCAGTATATATGTTCCCTCTGCTCCCTTTGTCTTTGTGTGTTATTGTCTTTATGTTATTGAGCGTATGTCAGATCACGTAATAAAAGAATTAGAAAACTCAAAGACTCCGCAGTCCGCTCCACCTTTCTCGCACTCAGAAGTTGCTGACAGACGTTTTTTTTTCTTCTGACCCAGAAGGTACGGCAATTTCAGGATCTTTAGTCAACCAGACCATAACACCTGGAGTTCTGGAAAATGCCACTTGCATATGAATCGTGGTCTGAATATGTGATTATAATCCATGCACAGCCGAAGCTTTACTCCTAGAGAACAGGCTACTCTGGGACTGTGATTGGTGTCATTGTACTAAAGGTTCGACAATACCTAGCTTACAGTTCACAGCTTGTTAAGTTTAGATGTTCAAGCCTATCCTAGGGGCCCCCAGCCAACTCACAGTTTAGTTTTAGCCCTGAACTTTAGCCTTTGAATTGTTTTATTTTTAATTAGGTTTTAGTGTCATAAAGCAACTGAGGAAAAAGAAAATGTATACTTTTAATACAACTTGAATGAAGAACTTTTCCTCCAACTTACTGCTCTTTTGGCAAAAACTCTCTCCCCTCCCCTTTACCACTGCCCCTTTCAGACAAAATATTAAAAACGGATTGTTTGACAAATTAAAAACGGTCTGATTTTTAAACAAACTGAATTATTTAATGATGCACATTCTTATTTTTACACTTACTGGGAGATCCCTGGAAGCAGTTTTATTTATTTCTTCAGAGAAAATTGTGCTATCAATATGTTTTGTTTATGCTGTTTACAAGAACAATAAGATAGAAATGTAGATTTCTGTCACAGTGGATTTAAAAAAGAAATGCTTAGAGATATTGTCTAGAATTAGATTGGTTTGGATAATTCATAACATTCATAGACACATTGTGTACTGCATTAGTCATTATTAAGTGATTACACAGAAAACAAATATGTTGCAATGGTTAGAGGATCAACTAAAAGCGCATCGAGAATTAAAAGGATTAACTACCCCTTTAAAGTGGCCATATATAAGATGTTTATTGTATTACTGCCATAAATACAATAACAACTTTCCAGCAGAAATCTGCAATTAACATTTTTAAGTAAATTTTTCAAATATTACTTTTCTATAAAATTGTTCACAATGCCTGTGATATTCCATCTTAAACTTCAATCAGTTTGTCTTGGATTTGTAATGTCCTCATACTCGCTTTAGACTACAATAGTTTTATCCTTCCAACCCTAAAACCCACTTGACATAAGAGAAGATGAGGAGAAAACTAGTCATGTTATTGTTAGAAAATGTTAGAGGCAGGATGTGAAGGATCTAAGGGACATAATAAGCAAAATAATTTTCTGCATGTAAAAATAAACTTAAAAATGCTAACAAAATGTTTATTCATACTACACATATAACACACTGCTATATAATAAAAATAAATTCGGAGATTTGTATAACACATTTGAAAGAGCTTATGTTAGAACTCAACAATCAAAGACAATTAAACACTTGCTGGACAATAAATTAACAAAAATAATAAAAATTCTGTTAGCTGCATACCTGATTCTATTGTCTTTGAAAATGTAGAGTGCATTTCAAATGTGTTAAATATTCAGTAACATCTTTGTAAGAAGTTCTTTCAACAATCCTGGCTCTATGGCTCTCTGGGACTGGGACTGTTCACAAAGGATTTATGTGTCTTTTCATAACAACCCCTGTCCTTTTGAAGTTGGCACCACTTTGTGACACCGTCAAAGTTTTGTACACCTTCATAGTTTTGTACACCTTCACAGTTTTGTACATCTTCACAGTTTGGTACGGCTGCTGGATATCCAAGCATTGGGTGACTGTACAGTATGGTCATCTGTAAAAGAGGACGAATCCTCACAATATATACAAGAAGTTCCCAAATCCTTGGTAGTGTTGACCCATCCACCATGGTCACAGCTGCATCTAAAAGCCACTATTTATATGGTAGAAAACAATTTAGGCTGGCCTGCGGAACACAGGAGAGGGATGTGTACTGAGTTGTCAGTGGGGGGGCTCATCAATTCACACAGATGTACTGGGACGATCTAATGAGATGAGTGTCTGGGCCGTGAATGTTCTTTCCCTGCAGAAATAAGAAAAATACATGTTTCGTCTGAGTAAAACTGACAAACATGTGATGTTTGTATGAGAACACTGTTGTTTGATTTAACAGCTGCAAGAATAGCTTTTCTGTAGTCTCACAACCCACATTCGACAAAACTGAAGTTTAAAAAGGGAACTAGGTAACACAAATGACAGATACTTTGCAAGAAAATATTAAGGAAAGTAATACACATTTCTGAGTAATCCAAAATGTATTATAGGACTGCCATATAGGAATGCCATATAGGAATATGTTTTGTTCTGCCCTAACAAGAATGGATGTAATTAACTTTTCTGCAGGAAATTGAACTTTCTGCAACTAAATCTTAGCTAATTTCTTGCTAGACTTTTAGTTGCGGGATGAAGATAAATACTATCATACCCCATTTGCCATGAATTTCCAAGTTTGTAAGCGAGTAGTTTTGATGACATTGGGCACAAATTGTTACATATGGCAGCACACAATGTTTGGGGACCCATTTTGGCTCATCACCAGTAGTCTAACAACAACTGTCCAAAGAAAACATCTTCAATGTAATACAAACAACAGTGTGCAAACTGCAAGTATTTCTCGCCTGACCCAAAAACTGGTGCAAGTCATGCTTTTGCCAACTTAAAATCATTGCCAAAACAAGACGTGTTTTATCTTTTGAGAAAATAATACATGCTTTCATTTCATCTCACCCAGACTACTGAAATGCTTTGTTTGCATGCCTTATGGACAGCTTATGGACTAAATCGAGGTCTCATATAACCCCTACACTGGCTACCGATGAATTTCAGAATATATTTTAAAATTCTACATATCACTTTTAAGGCACTACATGGACTGGCACCTAATTACATTAGTGACATGCTCAAACCATACTGCACTGTTAGGCCCCTCAGATCAGCTGGAAAAGGACTTCTGGCTGTCCCTGAGGTTAGATTGAAAACTTACGGAAACCGGGCCTTTGCTATACTGGTCACCAGACTCTGGAATCGCCTACCACAGAATCTCAGAGATGCTACATCAATGCATTCTTATATTTCACCTAAAAATGATTTTTATAACATGGCTTTTACAAATATTTCATCATTGTGATTTTATATTTTGTTCATCCTTTTTAAATCCTTCCCTTTTTAAAATGATATATATATATATATATATATATATATATATATATATATATATATATATATATATATAAATGTATTTATATTTTTATTGTGTGTAAAGTACTTTGTGTAATTGTAATTTTAAAGCCCTATACAAATAAAATATGCTAATTATTATTATTATTATTATAATATCATAGCCTAATCACAAAGTTATGATTACATACCGTGGGTGCAGATGAAGACGAGTCGTCGTGCCACGCACAGTCCACTTCAATACGATTTTCAGGTATTTGGAACAACAGGGGAACCTGCGCTGCACCTGCTCCAACAGTTCCTCTTTACGCAAACCGTAGACGATTGGCGCAACACACTGCGCCAAACTGAAGAATGCAAAGCAAACCACCGCAGACCTTTCTTTTGTTACAGACTGAATGTATCCTCGTTTTAAGAGAACGGCTAGCACAAAGTTCACAAAGTTGGGGATGATGTACACAGAGAGTTGAGTACCGTGCATGGCGATGGTCTTGCACCCGACTCTGTTGCGTCGATTCATCACTCCCAACCGTCGCCCCTCAAACAGTATCTTCGCATAACTGTACAGAATGAGTAGCGTGCACGCGGATATCAACAATATTTTTTCTAGGTCGCCTTTCTTCAGTTTGTCTCGTCCACATTTTCCATTCGTATCACTCCCGGTCTTTAGCAGAAGAATCAGAGGGATTATCAGCGCGACCAACCACGTCAGTAGTCCAACTAGCCAGGGCCAGTGCCAGTGCCAGTCTGAGTGATAACGCATTGGCTGACAAATAGCAAAATAACGGTCCAGCGCCATAGCGGTGATAGTCAGGAGTATATTGGACGCACTAGTGATAAGGACGGTTACCATAGCCACACAAATGGATGCCACTGGCCTGGCCCCCAGGTAAATCTGGAGATAAAAAATAGAGCACATCCCGAAGTACACCAAAGCCGACAACAACAGGTGAAAAACCAACACGAAGCGCGCATGACCTCGGAGACGTCCCTCGCGCACTATAGTCCAGTTAATCAGGATGTTGAAGACCAACAATGTTATAAATGAGATGGTCGAAGCACACACCCGTACCAAGGCGTAGTCCTTTACACCCGTACCCTCGGTCTCGTTGTGCTCGTTGAGTATAGACATTATTCCTCGTGTAATGCTGTATTTAGGGTATTTACGTTTTTCTTCATGCCCTCTGCCTTCTCGTTGTTTTAATCATGTGTACATGTTGATTTGTCATCATCGAATAAATCTTGTCTAGGACACATACAAGACACGCAATGCTCCAGACTCGTCTGTTTAAGAACTAACTCCTCTCGCTGTTCTCTGTATTCTCACTTTCGCTCTTTGTGGCTGTGTCAGCAAAAGCGCACGATGAGTGTGCACGTGGCGCAGGGCCCACATTCACATAGGGAAATACATTTCTTTTTCATTTCAAGCTTTAACCATAAAATTTCTCGTACGCGCAATTCTGATAGAGAGTATACAATACAATCATATTACAACAGACTTGATCCATAGTTGAAAATAAATATTTCAATACAATACATTCTATACCTCAACTTCTAAATCGCTTTTTTAATAAATACCAGGGGAAAACACGTATGACTCTTTTTGGCATCACCCTAAAACCTTTGAGTTTACATCGCCATCTAGTGTAATTTTAGCATAATTGCCACCATGTAGGTCACTGTTTTACAGATATGAAATAAGTCTTGCTTGTTGGTCTCTCTGCCATTGAAGACCCACGTTGACAAAATACTGAAAATGTGCACACAAAAAAGAAACAGTTTGCTTGTTCCTATTATAAAAACGGGACCCTGAATTCTCCAATGAAAGTGTTGAGATGATTCCGACGAGGGGCCAGTACCTACAGTGTATCCACAGTGGCCCAACTGGGCAGGAAGGTTACAGAAATGACGCCATCCCAAGCCGGCAGCCCTCAGATACCAGTTAGGAGCAACTGGTTGCTTTTGCTTGTGGACACTAGACCATGTAGTTCTGTAATGAGTCTGTGCAAAGATCCATGACCAGAACCACTGAGAATGTATAACTTGCATATCAACTTTAAGCTCTCGGTAACATTGTCCCAGATATCTATATGGTGTTGGGCTGCTTTGCAATCTCAGGGCCTGGCCAACTTGCCTAAAAGTGGGTCATGCATGAATTCCATATTTAATATAATATAAAGCAACAAATAAAAAATATATTGTGAATACATATCACACAAACAGTTAGCTATGAACACATCCCATGATGCTTTGGGTCCCAAGCTTGCCACTGGTGCATCTCAGAATCTCTTAAGAGGCTAAATGACATCATATCTGCTTTAAGAAATAACTCTGTTTTGTGTGGCTGCTTTAATTGATTTGGGTGAAGCCTATCACTTCAAACAACTGCCTCCAATCGACCCAGCAACTTATGATTGACAGAGGACTGCCTAATCTGATTTTATCTGCTCATCTAATAATAATAATAATAATAATAATACATTTTATTTTCAGGTGCCTTTCCAAGCATTGAAGGTCACCATACAAGACACAAATCGCAATAATAAAAATAAAAACAAACAGACATTGCTAAAAGCAGATGAATAGTGATGATGAACATTGCTATAAGCAGATGAATAGTGATCTTGTTAGATATGCCAGTGTGAAGAGATGAGTTTTCAGACAGGTTTCGAAAACTGAAAGCGAGTTGATGTTACGGAAACCGTGGAAGAGATTTCCAGAGGCGGGGGGCAGAGCGGCTGAAGGCTCAAAACCCCATAGGGGTTAGATGGGGAGGAGGTACAGTGAGGTGAATAGAAGAAGACCTAAGAGTATGGGTGGGTATGTTGATATCACGGAGGTTGTAGGGATATTTTCATAAAATGTTGTTATTTCACATTAACCTGATAAAGAGTAGACAGAATGTCTCATGTGATCATTTGTATATTAACTGGGTGTTTATTAATGAAACATTTAACCAGGGCTCATATCATCCCAAACAGTCTAATTGTCTTTGATTTTTCCACATTGAATTTTTAAAAGGGAGTGATAAACTGTACTCTTGCTACTGTTCTCATAGTCAGTACAATGAGTGGTTGTTCTTATCTCATACTGAGGACAGAAGGACCTGTATCTTGTCCTTGACTCTCTTGGGAAAATCTTGGGAGAATGGCAGAAATCACGCCACATCACGCCACCAACATTTCCTAGCAGTGTATTATGGGGCAGATCCCAGAGGGTTGGTGGAAGATTCGAGAAGGATCCATCCAGAACTTAGCATAATGGGAGGAGCAAATATCATTGTATAACCATACTGCATTAAAGTGTGTTTCAAAGGTTTGGAAGTCGGTTGTTCTGCAGACCGATATGGATTGGTTGTTCTGCAGATCAGCACGGCTTTATTACCTTAATGAAGTCTACCTTTGAATTCACAAACTCCTCAGCTGTTTGAAAATGTTGGTGGGAAAAAAAGAAAACAATTTTCCACAACAAGGTCACTGAGGTACAGAGGAGCAAGGTTGTGAATGGTCTTGACGGTGAGGAGCAGAATCATAAAATAAACGTGGTATTTTATTGGGATCCAATGTAGCTGCGGACGAACAGGAGTGACATGATTAATAGAAGACGTTCTGGTGATGATACGAGCTGCAGAGCTCTGAACCGGTTGACTTTTATGTTTACGTTTGAGAGGAAGACCGAAGAGAAGAGAGTAGTAATCAATGCAGGATGTTATCAGGGCGTGAAAGAAAATGGCTGTACTAGTGGGTGTGAGAGACGGACGGAGACGATTGGTGTTATGTAAATGGAAGTATGCAGACCGGGTGACATTATAAATGTGTGCTTGAAATGAATGAGTGCTGTTGAGGATGACACCCAGACTCTTAACCTGGGGGAGGGCGAAACTGGGGAGTTATCAATGGAAAGCGAGAAACTGTCATGTGTTGTCAGAGTTGATTTGGTGTCAATGAGGAGAACCTCCGTTTTGTCATTGTTAAGTTTGAGGAAGTTGCAGGAAAACCAGGATTTGATTTCCGGACAGAGCCCTGGGGAACACCGGTAATGACAGGAGATGGATGTGATTTGAAAGTTCTGAGTTGAATGAATTGAGTGCGGCAAGAGAGATAGGATTTAAACCAATCCAAAGTTATACCAATAGAGTCTGTCAAGTGTTGTTTCAGGGATGGAAGCCAGATTGAAATTCTTCATAGAGGTTATTGTCAGATAAGTGTGCATGAACCTGAGATGCAACGTTTTTTTCAAGTATTTTTGATAGAAAAGGCAGTTTAGAAATAGGACGGATGTTATGGAAACTGTTTGGGTCTGCATCAGGTTTCTTAAGTATAGGAGCTATTGCAGCAGATTTTCGAAATGAAGGAACAGTGCCAGAGGCGAGAGAAGAATGTGTAATGGTGGTTATTCGGGAGGAGAGAGAGGGTTAGCAGGCATTTACCAGGGTTGTAGGTAGAGTCTAGCTGACAGCAAGTTGGTTTTGACTTTTGAATAAGGTCAGATACTTAAGCAACAAGGAACGGCGAAACTAAAAAATGCATGAGAAAGAGGTTCTGCGAGACCTGAGAGAGACAAACTGTGAGAGGTTTTAGTAGTAGGTGCTGGTCAATGCGCGTAGTCCTAATTGCATGCATTGTATTACATCAGGGAGCATGCCGTCTAAACCTCATCAGGGTGCATCAGGGTGTTTCACATATTCCATTATTGGGACAACCTTTTTTTTTGTGTAGGCCTATATTAATTATGCTGAGCTATAGGACTCACTGAATACGAATCCAACATGGCTGTTTCGACCTCCTTCTACTCCTTTGTGTTTGCTCATTTGTATTTATTTATTACATAGCGCTGGGTCTGCCAGGTAGCCCTGAGCCAACAATGTGAAAAGCCCTGTCATTATCTACTTTAGCAAGACCGTTAGACCTAATTGCTCCCAGGTTGTCTCTATTCTTAGCATAATTACCTTGTAAAATTATGGTTTTGCTTGATGTCTTGTCGTCTTGCAACTGAAAGTGGCACCACAAAACACGGCCATGAAGACATCAGACCTATTCATCACTGCGATTTCCGACGAGGAAGAAAAGCATGAAACAACAAATTCTGTTTTACATATGATTTGCGTCATACATTACTCTGCACCAACGCCACATCTACACCATAGACCATATCTAGTAGGCTAGTGGTAGCCACACACATGCTTCTTTTTTAAAAACAATCACACAAGTAGGCCTCATTATAAAACATATGTCTAAGTGTATCACAATAATCGTAGGCTATAATTTGGTATCAAATAAATGAATGCACAATTAACGGTATGCAATAGGCTAAAATATGTTCATCGTTGTGTCGTTTGGACTTTTACAGCTTGAGTAGGCTATTTAAAATTCTGCAAAATGTTGTTAAATTACAAAAAAAATAACCACAAATAGTTGTCTTCTTCACATTTATCTTTTTTGATGACGTTAGGAAACCGATTACCATTGGTGAAAGGAGCCGTTCGTTTAGCTCCATTATGTCCTGACTTGTTTGTATCATATCAGCAATTAATTTAAGCTAGTGTACTCAACACAACAAAATTATTCAATAAATATTGCAAGCCAAATGCTCCTGTAGAGTAGGTTTAAGGTCAGGTAAAGGGGGGGGGGGGGGGGGGGGGGGGGGGGGGGGGGGGGGGGGGGGGGGGGGGGGGGTTTGGCAAGGCCATTCTCCTGCCTGGCGACACACCTTTTTTCAAATTATGACTAGAATCAAATACTTTTTGTGGTACACTCAGGTGGTCAACATGAGCTGCCAAAATGATTACGAAGATTATGGAGATAGGGATGTAGGGTATTTCGGTAGGCTAGAGAATAGCTGAACCGCGCCCACAACGTAATTCAAAATAAAATAAAATACTTTTTGCTACGAAGATCACTGAAATGTAGGCTAAACTGTCAATAACGGAGTAAAGAGCAGGCCTATCAACAAGCAATTAAGTCGCAGCAAATGAGAATCAGAATGCGCGTTCACGCGAAGCGGGGGGATTTCAGGTGTTCTCGGCGACATCACTTAGCGCTTCCTTATGAAGAAATATCGTTGTAATTTCATGGCATGTAGTCGCAGTTTTCATTTGATCTCTCTGGCTGTAGTATTTGCGAGCTGTTCCAGTCACGTTAAAACTGTAGTTGAATAACAATAAAGGTAGGACAAAATCACATTTAACTGTGCATTTATAGGCTATATCATTTTTATAATTTATTGTTTGGACGTGAATTATTTGTGAAACACTGCATTTTGAAATTGTATCCTGTTATTTTTTAAAGTTCGTCATTACGGTAATACTGTTTGTTATAACACGAATCTTCTTTAAATTGGAATGGTGAGAAACTACAAAAAACGTATTTATGTGGAAGAAAAAGACGGCTAAATGTGTATGCTTCTTTATAAAACAGTAGTCTATGCTAAATTACTTCGGTCTGAAAAGGCTTCAGTTTCGTTTCATTTGATGCCACAATAAAATTGACGTCAAATTTAAAAAAGCTTACGTGAGCAAATATCATATCAATATTTTAAATAGTTTTCATACTTGCTTTGTCTTTGAAAAATCGCTTATCCTTCAAAAGTAAGTTTTCACATATTATACAGAATGTTTCATTCGTGTATGAAATCATACTGTTTCAAGTAAGCCACGCTGTTTCGAAAAAGTCACACTGTTTTAGTCATTCCGTGTATAAGTTCTACTATTTCGTGTATAAGTCATACTGTTTATTTGTGTATTTTGGGCGAAATATTAGTCAAGTATAGTCTCTAACAACTGCCTTTCATACATTTAATACCATGTCTAATAAATGCATCTATCTCTCTACTTGAATTGAATTCTTCCCTCTTCCTATCCTTGGACATGGGGTTATGTAGCCATGGCAATTCAACAACAGGTCACCTCTATTACTACCAACCAGAGTGCGGAATGGAGCACAGGCATGTTTGACTGCTGTTCTGACATGAGCACATGTAAGTTGTGTCAATATCCTACTCAGGTTCTTCTCAAGACCTGGAACCATAGCAATCTTTACTTTTTATTGTACTTTTTTGTTATTCTCTAATTTTGCTTCAGGGTAGCCTACATTTTGTTGCTGTTTGATTTAAATGAGTCTGACAAGGATCCAGACACATAGCATCACCAGCCCCGGACCATAAAACAGCTCTGAGTTCCAGTAAACACTTAAGATTTACAGGAAATCTGTCAAATGGTCTTGTATTGAATGGGGGGAGTTTAGGAGTAAAGACCAGATTAAAGAATAACCAACAGAAAGCCGGGGGGAAGGGGTGACCTCATTGGTAACTATAGATACTGTGTTCCTGGAATGTCAATGAAAGACTAAAGCGTCATAAAACATCCTGGGAGATGGTTTTGGTTTAATTAGCTATATTACGGACAAACAATGTATGGATACAAGGCCCCAATTTAAATTATGTTAGTTAATGTACATATCATAACAATGTTGTTCAGTGTGATGTACCTATTATGTACTTACTGTATTACATGGTGTGATGGTAGTCAATGCTCCTGTGTCCACTCTAGGTTGCTGCGCCCTATGGTGCTTTCCCTGCTTTCAGTGTCAGACAGCCGCCCAGTTTGGCTGGTGTTGCTGCATGCCTTTGCTCGACCCAATGTCCTGCTTAGGCGTGTCTTGCTGCTTGCGCTCCTCCATGAGAGAGCGCTACGGCATCCAGGTAGGAGCCCCCCGGCATCACACTGTCGTTAGCTCACTCTGTGGTTAGCGCACTCTGTCATTGGCGCACTCCCTTATATTATATATATAGTATTCACCCCCTTGGCTTTTTACCTATTTTGTTACATTACAGCCTTTTGTTAAATGTTTTTTAATCTGAATTGTATTTGATGGATCAGAACACAATGGTCTAAGTTGGAGAAGTGAAATGAGAAAAAAATATACATACAAAAATTATTTTGAAATAAATGAAAATTGGAATGTGCATATGTTTTAACCCCCTTTGTTATAAAGCCCATAAAAAGCTCTGGTGCAACCAATTACCTTCCGAAGTTACATAATTGGTTACATTCTGTCAAACTTTGTGCAATCTAAGTGTCACATGATCTGTCAGTACATATACACACCTTTTTGGAAAGGCCACAGAGGCTGCACCACCACAAACCAAACACTGCCATGAAGAACAAGGAAATCTCCAAACAAGTAAGGAACAATGTTGTTGATAAGTAAAAGTCAGGGTTAGGTTATAAAAAATATCCAAATCTTTGATGATCCCCAGGAGCACCATCAAATCTATCATAACCAAATGGAAAGAACATGGCACAACAGCAAACCTCCTAAGAGACGTCAGCCCACCAAAACTCACGGACCCGGCAAGGAGAGCATTAATCAGAGAGGCAGGACAGAGACTTAAGCTAACCCTGGAGGAGCTGCAGAGTTCCACAGCAGAGACTGGAGTATCTGTACATAGGATGACAATAAGCCGTACACTCCATAGAGTTGGGCTTTATGGCAGTGGCCAGAAGAAAGCCATTACTTTCAGCAAAAAAACAAATGGCACGTTTTGAGTTTGCGAAAAGGCATGTGGGAGACTCTCAAAATGTATCAAGAAAGGTACTGTTTGGCCATCAAGGAAACGCTATGTCTGGCGCAAACCTAACACATCACATCACCCAAAGGACACCATCCCCACAGTGAAACATGGTGGTGGCAGTGGGGATGTTTTTCAGCAGCCGAGACTGGGAAACTGGTCAGAGTTGAGGGAAAGATGGAGGGTGCTAAATACAGGGATATTCTTGAGCAAAACCAATACCGCACTGTGCAAGATATGAGGCTAGGACGGAAGTTCACCTTCTAGCAGGGCAATGGCCCCAAACTCACTGCTAAAGCAGCACTTGAGTGGTTTAAGTAGAAACATGTAAATGTGTTGGAATGGCCTAGTCAAAGCTCAAACCTCAATCCAATAGAAAATCTGTGGTCAGATTGCTGTTCACAAGTGCAAACCATCCAACTTAAAGGAGCTGGAGCAGATGTTCAAGGAGGAATGGGCAAAAATCCCAGTGGTAAGATGTGGCAAGCTCATAGAGACTTATCCAAAGCAACTTGGAGCTGTCATTGCTGCAAAAGGTGGCTCTACAAAGTATTGACTTTAGGGGGGTGAATAGTAGTGCACATTGACTTTTTCTGTTATTTTGTCCTATTTGTTGTTTGCTTCACAATAAATAAAAAAAACATCTTCAAAGTTCTGGGCATGTTCTGTAAATTAAATGATGCAATTCCTCAAACAATCCATGTTAATTCCAGGTTGTGAGGCAACAAAACACGAAAAATGCCAAGTGGGGTGAATACTTTTGGCAGGCATTGTAAATCCAAGCTGTTCTCTATGTCCCTTCTCAGGGTTCTTGCTGTGGAGACGCTGTGTGCGTATTTTGTTGCTACGCCTGCACCTGGTGCCAGATGTCTCGTGAGGTTAAGGTGCGGGGCAGAGGGGGAACTCAACAGGTTCACGTGATCACCCAGCAAATTGTGCAAGGACCCTAAAATGAGGTTTCCCACTGGAGGGCCACGGTCGAAGGGACTGCTTGAGCGATTGCTGCACATTTTTCTACTTGAGCTCATGTACACGTTAGGGTTGGTTGGTGTTCAAGGTTAAAACCACATGTATCGGTTGAAAATAAGTTTCTGAAATTAATGGCAATGTCAAATAGCAATGGCCAAGAAAGACCAGAATACAATGCCACGCCGGTTTATTATGTTGAAAATATATTGTATTTCAGATTTGTCTGTAGGTGAAATGTTTTTGTAACCATTAAGTGTTCATGTCATTTCAAACTAGCACCTGCTTTGCGAAAAATCTGCTTATTAAAGAAACGTTTGCATACATTTACTGTAATATTTGTTTTTAAAGGTGCAATGTCTGCATCTTTAAGATGAGTTATCAGGATGAATGTCTGCTAACTGACAAACATTTTACTTATAAATGTGTTTTTTTAGCAGTAGGCAGTTTTTTTATCATAAGCAACTTCATATATTCAGTTGGTTCCAGGTATTGAACCCAGTGTCCTGACATTTAATTAATTCTTTAAATGAGATCCAGAAAACTGATACTTGTTCTTTGTACCTGATAATAAATTGCAGCTGCCAGCTATCCCAAGGCTAAATCAGTCACTAATTAGGAGGGAAGAGTGATGCCATAGTACACTCAACTGCTTCCTTTTTCTTTTTATTCTTCAAAAAAATAAACAAGTGAATCCATATTGCCCATATGTGAGAATGTAGGATTTTTTTGAAGTAAGAAGGAAGCAACAAGTTATGTGCAGATCAACATTTTATTTCAACGGATTTGAGATAAGGCTTGTCAGGTTTTTGCATGTGCAGCACTGGTAGTGAAACACATGCAACAGGTCTTTAGAATGAGATTGTATGCAAATTCAGGAGAACACATACAGTAGGTAGCACATAAACACAGCTATTAGCAAGACATCATCGCCTCATGACCAATTTCCCACCTTTTTTGCCGAACAAATATATCCACAACCTGTCTATTTAACAATATAAACTCAACTCAAAATGTTTTGCTAATTTATCTCCTTCACCCTTTCTCTTCCGTCCATTGGAGACTTGGGTTAACCTTTGACCTTTTTGACCGAAACCCTTCCATTCAGTCCTGCTCTAATTTGTTGTTTCACATTCCTGTGTCTCTATAATACCCAGCTGTAATAATCCTCCACTGTCATTCCTCATTTTCACTCGCTCTCACATCTTTTCTTTCATCCTCTATTTCCCCCGCCTTTCCATCTTCGTTCACCTCACCCCTTCCACCCATCTCTCCCCACATTGGACAGTAGTCTGATTGCCTCCAGCTTTGCCATTGGGATATTCCGCTTCTGTCTTTCCCGCCTGACCTTCTGACATTGGAACACCAGGGGTTCCCATGTCCTTCTGCATGTTGCTTTCAGTGACCCCCATGGGAGGAACGCGGGTGTTAACATGTCCATCTTAGAGATGTCAGAGGTCACGTGGTCTTGTGTTACCATACTTTTATAAGGATGTTGCCTCAGAGGTAGCCAAAACTGTCATTAATGGTATTTACCCCATTAATGATAATTAACTATGCACACAATTACCGATTTCCACTGTGGGTTACATTTTCAACGTTCAAGCAGGCTAGGCTAATATTAACCTTTGTAAAACAAACACCATCCTTTCGTACCTTACAGCAGGGGTGTGTAGAATTAGGGGGGATGTGGGTCTTGACCCCCCAGTATTACAGACAGGTAGAAAAGAGTGAAAATCCTGGGATCCATAGATCCTGCCCCCCATTTAGAATACAAACCTACGCCATTGCCGTACAGACTATGTACAGTAAGAATGGTTATAGGCCGTTAGCTCTCAGGTGAATCAAGTAGGCCATATAAATGTATAAAATGAGACAGATATTTACGCTGTGAGAGGTTAAACAATAATGAAAATAATTGAAATAACTATCCAGTATACTTTTCCAGTCTGTAAAGGCACACAGGTAGCAACTCACGGGGAAGACCACAAAGGCTTACTGTGCGAAGCTAGAGTGTATATATTTAATGTACTTTTTTGTTTGTTATCAGATTTTGGCATGACAAGTTGTCGGCACTTGTATGCTCCCCTACTATGTCTTTAGGGAGACATTATCCTGCCTAGTCTGCGGTGTGGAGATGAACAAATTGATGTCCAGATAAAAGCATCAAGAACATAACAAGCTTAACTGAATGCATCCCATTAAATGGAGGGAACATAAAGCGATCACCATTGCAAGACCGCTACAAGGAAAGTGCTAAACAAGAAGCATGCTGAATAGCTACTGAGAGTGAACCCTTCACTTAAAGGGTGACTACACCCCAAAAAGTTGGATTCATCAGATTTTCTATAGACCTTGAGAGTGATCGCCGGATGTGGGGTAAATATTGCTGAGGACTTAGAGTCTGTTTATACTAAAACCCCTGTCCTGATGACAAACGCATTTAAATAACATTTACATAACATGTAAATTGTATTTTCCATTCACACTATCTCACAGGAACGTTTTGATGGACCAGAGGTTTGCGGTAAGGCTAAAAACAACAGATGTGCATTCAGTCTTTTGCCTCCTGTTATTGTAGGAGTACAGTGGGGAGAACAAGTATTTGATACACTTTTGAGTTTGCAGGTTTTCCTACTTACAAAGCATGTAGAGGTCTGTAATTTTTACCATAGGTACACTTCAACTGTGAGAAACGGAATTTAAAAAAAACAGAAAATCACTTGCACAAGGCTGGAATGGATTACAGAACAAAATAGGCAAGCAGTTTGGTGAGAAGACAACAACGCAATTATTAGAAAATGGAAGAAGTTCAAGATGACAGTCAATCTCCCTCGGCCTGGGGCTCACCTCGTGCGCCATCAATGATCATGAGGAAGGTGAGGGATCAGCCCAGAACTACACAGCAGGACCTGTTCAATGACCTGAAGAGAGCTGGGAGCACAGTCTCACAGAAAACCATTAGTAACTCACTACGCCGTCATGGATTAAAATCCTGCAGCGCACACAAGGTCCCCCTGCTCAAGCCAGCGCATGTCCAGGCCCAGCTGAAGTTTGCCAGTGACCATTGGGATGATCCAGAGGAGGAATGGGAGAAGGTCATGTGGTCTGATGAGACAAAAATAGAGCTTTTAGGTCTAAACTTCACTCACTGTGTTTGGAGGATGAAGAAGGATGAGTACAACCCCAAGAACACCATCTTAACCGTGAGACATGGAGGTGGAAACATTCTTTAAAGATGCTTTTCTGCAAAGGGGACAGGATGACTACACTGTATTGAGGGAAGGATGGATGGGGCTATGTATCGCGAGATCTTGGCCAACAACCTCCTTCCCTCAGTAAAATCATTGAAGATGGGTCGTGGCTGGGTCTTCCAGCATGACAATGACCTGAAACACACAGCCAGGGCAACTAAGGAGTGGCTCTGTAAGAAGCATCTCAAGGTCCTGGAGTGGCCTAGCCAGTCTCCAGACCTGAACTCAATAGAAAATCTTTGGAGGGAGCTGAAAGTCCGTATTGCCCAGCGACAGCCTCTCCTGAAGGATCTGGAGAAGGTCTGTAAAGAGGAATGGGCCAAAATCCCTGCTGCAGTGGGTGCAAACCTGGTCAAGAACTACAGGAAACGTATGATCTCTGTAAATGCAAACAAAGGTTTCAGCAATAAATAATAAGTTCTGCTTTTCTGATGTAACAAATACTTATGCCATGCAATAAAATGCTAATTAATTATTTAAAAATCATACAATGTGATTTTCTGGATTTTTGTTTTAGATTCCGTCTCTCACAGTTGAAGGGTACCTATGATAAAAATGACAGACCTCTACATGCTTTGTAAGTAGGAAAACCTGCAAAATCAGCAGTGTATCAAATACTTGTTCTCCCCACTGTATATATTCACTGATCATGTTGTTTACCTGGTAACTAACCAACATGCCTCTCCCCATTGAACAAGGGCTTTTGCAGGTGATATTAGTATTCTTCAGATGCCGATGTAAGATATATTCAGTTGTTTCCCAACAACAGAATATCTTGTATCTGATCCTGTTTGTTCATGAACGAGGACCAGACTTCATATATCACAGCTCATTCTATTACACTATACACCGAGAGTGACATTGTCTTCATACCTCAGTAGAGGTGATGAGCATCTGTCTGGAAAATGTGCCACGTAACCTCTGAATGTGCAACAGATTTTCACCAGCTTCACCATGAATACAGGCATCTCGGATGCAATGCTGGCCACAATTGCTCTTGTAGATAAAACTATTACTAAATATTTAAAAGTCTAGATAGGCTCTTAGATCATCCCTCTCTTCCTCCTTTTAATTTTGTTTGGTCAAGGTTTTGATTTTCTGAAGGAGGCTTTATTACTGATACTTTCAGTGAATTTGACACACTGCCGGCAGGAGGGAAGCCAAACACAGGGAGTAACTCTTTCAGTTTAGCTGGAATAAGGTCCATTATACTACTGGAATGTTTAGAGGTCATCACTGTTCTAGTGACTCTTTTTTTGGAGACAGGATTTAAAAAATGTAATGACCCAAATGATAAATGATCCTGGCAATTATCTGGACAATCTCAGGATTGACTTTTGATGGAATCAAAAAATTTAAAGTCCACAATACCGTTCCGTCACTAGTCAAAACATTAAGGAATTTATTAGTCCTGAACTGAATGTCTCCACCTGGGGAATGGTGTGTTTTGCTTTAACTTTGCAACCAAAAAGAGGCCCATGTTATTCTCAGTCAGGTTGGAATAGAACACAATTTATAGTTCATCTATTGAAATACCTTAAATGGGGGAAGATTGACAATATCTTATCTCATATCTCAATGGACAAGTGCTGCACTTGTCTGTGGCTGTTAATTATTATGTTGTATCTAAAGTTATAATGAGATTATAATTTATTGACAGCTGCAAAATGCTTTACAATGTGTTTAATGTAAAAAAAATATTTTTCTGATTTACAAATTTAGCTGGAGTAGGAAAAATATCTGTAGGAGAAGTTACAAGATTAAAATTCCTCTTCTGTATGGCGTGAGAATAGAGAACAAAGTTACATTTTATAAGGAACGATGTTTGTATTACATTAATAAAGGTTGGAAAAAAAGTGCAAAAAAATATCACTGTATGCAGTTGAAGAGCTAATATTTACAGTTTGTCAATTTAGAAAGATGCTCAAATTTGTGGATTTGCAGGATTACTGGAATTTACTAGCAATTAATCATTGTCTCTAGGCGGGGTGCATTGTTGTCCACACACTTCTCCCCCTAAAATACATTACCTGGCATTTGGTTGAATCTTGCTGTTTGGATGCACAAGCCATGGGAAAGCAGTTGTAATGATCTGACTCCTTGGTAGACCTTTCTGGTTGATGGGGGGTTTCCAACCGACCTGAGTGAAAGTTTTGTTTTTTTATTTATTATTTTATTTTATCTTTATTTATCTATTAAACTGTTGTAAAATGGCCAGTTTGAACTGTGAGCGAGTCCACATTTTTTGGTGGATTGTGTTATGCTTTTGTAATAGTTTATCTTTTCATCGATGTCGGCAAGCCGCAACCAGCACATGTGCTCCTTAGAGTGGGAACCACTAAGCTAACGAGATGATGTCCGGAGTAAATATTTCACACTTTCGCTGCTCTCGAAACAGCAAGTAAGCTGCTATAAAACATTTGCGAAAATGAAAGTTAACTGAACTGATGCAATAGGACAAATTCCAGACAGAACAGGAAACACATCAGTAGCACTTCCTTGAGACACGTAGTGTTATTGAGGCTATAGACCAAGACTGCAATTTCTGTACAAAACATCCTGTGGAACAGCTGGGTAGACAAGCTGACTACATAATGATTCCGGAGCTGTATATTATCAATTCTCCAAGGATATGCAAACATTTGAGCACAACTGTCTGACCGGTAAAGTTGTCCTGGGCCAAGGCCTCGGGGGGCCCATTTGGTTGGTTTAATATTATTATTTATTAGTCAGTCAATCTTGCTATTTAGTACCACCTAGCTAAAACATTAAACAATAAACTATAATGACCTGTTTTATGAACAGTAACATCATTGCTATTTATAAAAAATTTGTCCTGTGATTTGGATCCAAAACATTCAATTTTGTCCTAGGCCTTGTGATTCCTGTCAGCAACCCTGCATACACATACAGTTATAACAAGTGTTAGCCCCTTTCATAAAACTGAACAAAAATGACAAACTATGTCATATTTTGGGCTCAAATATAAGGGAGAGATGTATACTTTCATTTGAACAAAATAATTTCTCGAAGACAACATTTTATTTAGTAGTACATTCTTTCCTGCCGTTTCAATAGTTTTTGCACCCCTAATGACTATTTATAAGAAAACCAAACAAAATGGTGTCTCTTATGAAATTCTATACTACACAAACATTTTATATATTTTAGTTGGTCTCAGTCTCCAGGCATGCCATTGATGCCTTTCATGGGTTCTTGTTTCTCTGGGGTATACATATTAAGTCCCACAGTGATTTTTGAGGTTACATCTCAAAAATCAACCTTTTGAAGCCACCACCATCTTTGGAAGTGTACTGAGCCAAATTCACAAATTGCAGCGCCTGAACTGTGACAAGCTAATTGGAACTACAATTGGAATAATGTGTTTTGGTCAGATGAGATGGAAATGTAACTTTGGGCACGTAAACCATCGGCATGTTTCCTGACAAAAGGAACTGCTTACAAGAAATGCTCTGATTACCAACAGTACAATATGTTTGTGGATCATTGATGCTTCAGGACTTTTTTGATCCCTTGCCAAGATCGATGGAATAATGTATACTGTTAAGTACTGGTATATTTTAGCCCAAAATCTGGTTGTCTTTTCCAAGACACTGAGATGTGGGCATGGATGGACCTTGGACTAGACACTGACCCCAAACAGATATCAAAATCAACACAGAAATGTATCCTGGTCTGAATTGAAGAGGGCATTCCACATGTGCCAACATAAGACTATCAAGAACTCGGAATGTTCGGCATGGAGGAATAGTTTAAGATAGCTTCAAAAGTATTAGCCAACCTTAGAACCTTAGACCAAATCCAGAAGATATTTCTTGGGGTGACTGTATAAGTATTAATCAGTACAATATATGAATAACTGGCTTAAATGTTCTGGTCAGAATTCTGTGGTTTCTTTTCTATTTGATAGTGTTTATTCAGCTGGATAACTTTATAAAAATCTACTGGACGGTCTATACACAGTGATGTATCCTCCCTCAAATTGCTCAACTCTCGATCTCTCTTTCCTCAGATTGCCATGTATCAGCTCCATCTTCAATGTGACACTCTCGCTCTCTATGTGCTCCCATGTCCTTCTCCTACAACCACAGGAGGGAACCAAGTCAACTCCCACATCCTCTTTTCTCAGTTTTGCTTATCTTTGTTCCTTTTCATTATCCTCAACCCTTGATTAAACTGCTGATTTATCCTACTTTTATTCAATGTATTTGTCTTCTGGTTCAATTGGTTGTTTGTGTTCAACAATCTGGGTCAGAGGTCTATGTTTTTAGGGCAAGTTTTAACCTTTACAATGAACACTTTCCAAAAGTGTTTAATATGTTTTGGATTACATCTGAACCACTTGGCTTGCCTGGTTCTTTTTCTTGTTATTTAAGAAATGTACAGTTCATTGTTTTTAAAAGACCCAAGTTCAGATATTATTTGTTTGTCTTTCCAAAACATTACCTGCGCTCTATCTAGTTTGCCTGGCAAAATAGAAAAAAATTGTATAATCCAAAAAGAGCAATACCTGCCTCACCAAAACCTGCTGGTCTTTCTGTTCAGATCAGCTCTATGCAACAGTCAAAGTATTTGAAAGAAACACGTGGTTCACTGCCGGGTATTAGTTCCCCTTTGTCTGCCAATCTAGATCATAAAGGCAGTGTGTGGTCGCAAAGGGGACTAAAATCCCTTAACACACCAACAAGGTAGGGCGTTCCACTTCCTGCCTTTAGTTTCCTGTAGCAGTTGCATGTGCCAAACACAAATTGAATACTGCTGTAGATTATTGAGAATGATCCAAAGAAATAGAATTTTGTCACACATTTCAAACTTCGGAACCAAAACCAAATTCCAACTTGGTTCCCTTTTATGGTGTATTCTCTCAGGACTCTCAAATGACCATTATAAGCAACATATCATGGGATAAAACGCAATTGTCCAAAATTATTGGTACCTTAAATAAAGATGACAAAAGTCTAGTAAATGGTCTAGTAAACTTTTTCAGAGAATAAATGGTCAGACTTTTTAAAGTACTATGGTTGGGCAGAAAGAGCTTTTAAACTGTTTTATTTCAACGACAAATCAAGGACAAACCAACAAAGTAGTAAAATTGCATTCATTTGATTAATAATGCAATTATTTGTTATTTCTACGTGTGTCCCATCAAGTGGCCCTATTGTAGATGCAACATTGATCTTTTGGTTTAAAATGAATATTAACATTTTACTTAGATCGCAGAGTCCGTCTTTAACAGGAACTCCCAGCATGTATTTTGAACCATAGTGGGTTTCACAATGTTTCTTTGGAACAAAGTGGGCTATTGCAACATAATAGGGTTGATCCCCATGATTAATGATATCCTATTTTCAAGTATCAGTGTATGGCTCAAACAACTGCAATGTTGAACAGGACAACTGCATTCATTTGCAACAAACACCTCACCTGAGAGAAACTGGCTGGGATGGGGTTTGATTCTATCTCTCCTGTGAATGTCTCTCATTATATACACCGATCAGCCATAATATTATGACCACCTGCTTAATATTGTGTTGGTCCCCTTTTGCCGTCCTGACCCATCGAGAAATGGACTCCACTAGACCTCTGAAGGTGTGCTGTTGTATCTGGGACCAAGACATTAGCAGCAGATCCTTTATGTCCTGTAAGTTGCGAGCAGGGGCCTACATGGATCAGACATGTTTGTCCAGCACATCACACAGATGCTTGATTGAACTGAGATCTGGGGAATTTGGTTGCCAAATCAACACCTTGAAATTGTTGTGTTCCTCAAACCATTCCTGAACCCTTTTTGCATTGTGGCAGGGCGCATTATCCTGCTGAAAGAGGCCAATGCACTCTGCGAATACTGTTGCCATGAAAGGGTGCACATGGTCAGCAACAATGCTCAGGTAGGTTGTGTGTCAAAGTAATAATCCACATGAATGCAGGACCCAAGGTTTCCCAGCAGAACACTGCTCAAAGAATCACACTGCCTCCACCAGCTTGCCTCCTTCCCATAATGCATCCTGGTGCCATGTGTTCTCCAGGTACACAACGCACATGCACCTGACCATCTCAGGCCACTACAACCATTGCTCCGTGGTCCAGTTCTGATGTTCACATGCCCATTGTAGGCACTTTAGGCAGTGGACAAGTGTCAGCATCGCCACGCTGACTGGTCTGCGGCTACACAGCTCCAAACATAACACACTGCAATGCACTCTGTGTTCAAGCACCTTTCTATCAGTAACAGCATGAACCTTTTCATCAATTTAAGCTTATCAGTGTTATTCACTTCACCTGTCAGTGATCATAATATTATGGCTGATCGGTGTATATATTTATATAGATAATCAGTGTTATTCACTTCACCTATCAGTGGTCATAATGTTATGGCTGATCGGTGTATATATTTATATAGATAATCAGTGTTATTCACTTCACCTGTCAGTGGTCATAATGTTATGGCTGATCGGTGTATATATTTATATAGATAATCAGGGAAGAAGCAGTCAGCTGGTGTTCTGTCTATAATGGAGTTGCCAGCACAGTCACTGGTTCACAGCTCTATTAAGCTGATGTGGGAGCATTTTGACTGTATGGTACATAAGACGTGCCCCATGCTTCAGGAAGCATGAGGAGATATCTCTTCAGATTATTTCAGCAAAGTGACAACTAGAATAAGTGGTGGTTGATTATGAATGAACAATACTCTGGAAATGCAAGGTGAATTTGGGTGAACCTTAGTTGTTTGTGTGAGATGTAGTATATATTGTGTGTAATGGTTGACCCAAATGGTTCCTTGTTTTCAGTAAAGTTCCTAGTAAAACACTGAACTGTTAATGAATGATTTTGAATAGCTCAGAACAGGGGAAGGGGGGCTCTTCAAGTCTAGCTGTTGGTATAGTCCAGGGAACGGCAAAGTGGAATCATTTTTCTGTTTTCAGACTTTAAAGGAAGAGGTTAAGAAGTACGCTGAAGGACTGCTGCCTTAGTTAAGGTTAAACCAATCGTTTTTTTCTTTCTTCTTTCTATTTTATGATTTCTCTAAATATTTACAGAATGTCACCTGCGGCTGAAAAAAATAGCAAATTTAGGAATGTAATAAAATCATGGCTCCACACTGTGGGGAATATTTCCACTGCATAAGGTATCATGCTTTTTGAATAACCTTTCAAATCTTCACTGCCACATGTTCATCATAAGCTTTTATAGTGCACTTGGATAATTCCCTCTGTGTGTTGTTGTGGAAAGCACTGACCTTGAGGTTTTCCTTCAACTAAATGTTGCTGTTAGTTGTGGTTAGGTTGTGAGAAAAAGCAGCAGCCAGAAATAGCCAATGAACAATTACAAGTCGGGTTCCTGTTCTAGTACATTCTCTTAACCTTTTCATGTAGCATCAAACAAACAAAGAATATACGATTTAGTGTTTGTTCCAGACCTAAGTGAAGTGATAGCGCCCACTCCAGGCAAAAGGCAAATTGTGTAAGGAAAATATCAATTTCCGGTCACATGACATCCTTTCGGAAAGTTCTTTTTTGCTAACAAACCATTCAGAGGGCAAAATAACAGTGACATCCGATTGAAGCCTATTCAAACTAAGAGAGCAGATAAACCCTGTCTCCAAACGGTAGACAAACGAAACTGAAAGGCGGAGGTCTCTTCTAGACAAAGCGAGATCACTTTATTAAAACACTTTGCTTTTAGAGGTGCTTAGCAATATCAATGGTGTGATGATGGGACCGGAGTACACCATTAAAGAAAAGTTGTCAACTTCTCAGCCACTTTGTAAAATACCAACTGGCTATGACCAGTTGGTATTTGACTTGACTTGTTTTCAGTGCAGAAAGGAAAAGCACCCAAGAAGAAACGTTCCTTTGAACTTTTGCAGTTCCGTGCCTGTATTAATCACACCCACGTAAAGGGCATCTCTTGGGCCTTAATCATCCACAGACAGCCTCCTTCTGACTGAAAAGGTAACCATCACGTTTTTGTACAGAAAGTACAACACCACAGGAGAACCACTGTTTTGAGTTTTAACAAATTATTTTGAGAAAAGTGGGATAGTCATTCTTCATCGATTTTAAAAGTTAATATATGGTAATTCATGTTTTCCAGCTTTAATTCAGTTGGTAGAACAGCCAGGTCAAAAAACAAAAATGGAATCTTCTCCCCATTCACCGCCCTATTCAGCTGTCATGCTTCAAGTACACCTAAGATGTTCTTTCATTTCTGAATCCTCAACTTCCAGATATTTTCCCCTTGAGGGGCATTTAGTTATGAAACGAGACAAAGCACCCTAAACATTTCCCCAATTGTGTGAGTATGTTCTATTTTCCCCATGGCCAAGAGGAGGCACCAGCAACGCAGAGAAGGGCACTTGGCGCTGTACTGCACTTAGATTGCTGTTGAATTGCTGATAAAAATAGACAAAGGATTGATAGAAATGTACTGGATTTCAGTAAAGCATTTGATGTTTTTAATCAAACATTGTTATTGAAATAATTGTGTGTTATATGTTATGGCTTTACCCCACCTGCCATCATATGGTTGGGTAGTTATCAAATCAATATCAAACCATAAATAAATACATTTTGGTGGGATTTCTCAGCAAAAGGACCGTCTGTCTTGTTATCAGCGCACGGTTCAAAAGCCAGCATCCGTAATGGTATGGGGTACATTAGTGCACATGGCATGGGTGACCTGCACATCTGTGAAAGCACGATTAATGCTGAACAACATATACAGGTTTCAGAGCAACATCTTTTTAGGGATGGCCTTGTTAATTTCAGCAAGACAATGCCAAAGCTCATTCTGCACGTATCACACGTAACAGCATGGCTCCGTGGTAAAAGAGTACAGATGCTAAACTGGCCTCCCAATTCGGCTGGTGCATTGTGTCTGCTGGTGCATTATGGCTACCCATGTACCAGTTTCGCAGTCTCCTGCTGCTTGCGCAGCTCCATGGCAGCGATATGGCATCTCGGTAGGAGCTGGGTGGTGAAGGGATGTTACATGATTATTTTACCTTGTTAATTTGACATATTTCATTCATTTATTATGGTTCCAGTTATACATAGATATCTTGGGCTAACTCGGGTTGTCACCTTTTTTATAACAGGTTTGAAGGTGATGTCGGTACTAAACGTTTTCAGACAGGCTCAATGTGACTCTCCCTGTCAAAATAAAGCATACATTTAGAAAAAGAATATTTTAAAATCATACATTTTGGCTAAAGGTTCCAATATTTAGGAAAACATGTGAATAGTATTAGGTAGGCAATTGTTGTTCTCCTTTTGAACTCAAACTTATCAAAAATATCCCTAGATAGCCATTGACCCAAGCAAAATCTGTTTTAGCAGCTAGCTATATTCATCTTTTTAATAAGCCAACCAACCTACAAAGCTAACTGCAATGTGCCTTCACTTAGGTAGCTACAATAGCTACTGCAGAAACATAATTTCATCACGAAGAAATATGTTGAAAAGTTTTGCCCCAAGTCTGATCAGTTTTTTCCAAGACAGCTCAGCTGCACTTATTTAACCAATTTCACCTTTTTAACTGAATACAGAAATCCCTCCTTTTTCTCTCCTGCCGTCCTTTACACCTTTCCTATTGTGTCCTGTTCACCTGTTGTGGTCCTCGTCTTTCATTTTGCATCCATCTCTCTCGCTTTCTCAGTGTTCACTCTGTGCTGAAATTGGGCGTGTGCTTTGTTGCTACACGTTGACCCAGGGTCAGGTGGCCCGTGAAGTAAAGAGACAGGCCATGTTAAGAACCCAACCGGTTATCGTGGTCACCCAGCATGTCGTGGGGGCAAACCTAACATGAGGCTAGCCAATGGGTGGCCGTGGTAGAAAGGACTGCTGAACAAGTGCTTCAACTTTCCATTACTCATCTGATGTATTGACCTTGGTTTGGTGTTCAGGTTCGAACTAAATTTACTCTTCTAAAAATACCAACATTCTCTAATTCAAATTGCATGTGTAAGTGCGTGTGCATGTGTGTGCGTGTGTGTGTGTGTGTGTGTGTGTGTGTGTGTGTGTGTGTGTGTGTGCATGTGTGCGTGCGTGGGTGCGAGTGTGTGTGCAGCAATAAACAATTAATGTGTATGTTTTAATGACTACAGTAGATGTCAATAGAATCCAGTGGGATCTGTGGTGGACATTACTGTGGGAAAAAGTAGGTCAGTGGTATTCAGATCTTATCCTATGAGGTCCAGACTGCGCATTTATTTATTTTCTACTTGATAATAAATTGTTTCCACTTGTTGTCCAAGTCAGTCCTTGATAAAAATGGAAAACAAGAATTGAAACGGGCTTTGACTAATCCATGGTAAACAGAACAGTTTCCCTTTTATATTATTTATGCAACTTCAAACCAGGAAGTGAATGTGTTTCTGTATTTGGGCTCTGTGAGAATGTAGGACTGTCAAATAATGTAGAAATGGGAAGGCCCAGTATATGTGCAGATACATGTTTTATTTCTACGTCTTTTGTTTTAGATAAGACTGTTTCTCATTCCTCACTGATCTTTCCATGAATGGATGTGCAGTGCTGGCCCAGTAGAGAGCTGGATACACAGAGAGAAACAGAGAGAGACAGCAAAACAGAAAGCAAGACAGAGAGAGAGAGACCGAAAGAGACACAGAGAGACACAGACAGACACATATTTAGTGGCAAATCATTGGGATAAAGCAGCAGAAAAATAGCGAGAAACAGAAATGTAGCAATCAAAAACAAAGCCAAAACCTTAGGTTTACCAAAAAAACAACCATTTGGATAATTAAAAAGAGTGAGAAAAAAAAACTGCCCAACAGTTCAAGAACATTCTCCAGTAGGCAATCGTGGATGTATCAGCCACTACCATCCTCAGAAAACGTTACAAGTAGAATTACAGCAGTTACACTGCAAGGTGCAAACCACTAGTTGCCTCAGAAATACAAGCTGCAAAGGAGATGTTACAACTTGCATATGGTTGTCACTGGAAATGCTCAGCTGCCCTCACTGACAATGCAATTGCTGAACAATGGCAGCAGAATGAATTCGGAACATAAACATATTTTCTGTGAATATTAACAAATACCTCCAATCAGAAAGTGCTTCAACGCAGAACAAGGCAGGGACCCCAAAACATACTTGCCATGGCAGACCAAAAAGTGGAACGTTCTGAACTGGCTGAGTTACATCTCCAGAGTTGAATCCGCCTGAACATCCGGACCTTACATTTACTCAAGATGAGACTTATATCTCATAACAAACATCTTACTGTAGGATGGATCCAGGAAACGTAACCCAATATAATACATGGAGAATGACCGAATGTCTTGTTTTACTATCCTTGCAGGGATTTGGGGGAAGTAGTCATAGTAAAAGAAGAATCCAGAAATGCACATGATCACACCTGTTGGGTGTCGGCTTGGTGGAGTCAGAGTGGACCTGAGCTGTGACTGCTCCATTTCCGTCCACATGAAGCCCCCCTTTTCCGAACACAGCGACAGCCTGCCGAGTCCTGACACACAGATATACACACGATTGATTTACTGCACTTGTGAGGGCTTGTTTGGGACCACAATGTACATATTGTCTCATTCATCTTTTTCTTTGCCAAACACACCTTCAGTTTTCACTGTCAGTCAATTACCATATTGTTTGATTACAACATTAATGAGACTAAGGAAATGTTGTGGTGTCATTCTAGTCATCAGGAAAGCCTTACTGTTTAGAAAACAATACATTCTCAACTGAAAATTTCAGCCAAATGATCCACACCTGTTCTTCCTTCCCTTGGGGCTTCGCTTTTCCTGTTTTTTCCCCCGCCCATCTCCCTTCACCTCAACCGTCCACCCCTCTCCCCACTCACATCTCGCTGATGCTTTTGGACTGCTTTCTGATAGCCTCCAGCTTTGCCATCGGGTTATTCCACTTCTGTCTTTCCTGCTTGTCCTTCTGACATTGGGACAACAGGGTCCCCATGTCCTTCTGCAAAGCCCTCATCACCTCCAGGGTCTCCTGGACCTCCTGGCGACCCTCCTCGTGCGCAACGCGCAGTCGCTCCACATCAGTTCTGCAGAGTTCAGAAGTGAGGGGTTAGATAGTCTAGCCTGACAATACCTCAGCAACACAATTGCTTGGAGGTCTGGAGAATTTGGCCCGTTGATGCTACATGTTACATTCAAACCAGCTCACTTCCACAGTTTGATGAGGTCTTAACTGACCGGCCCAGCAAGGCATTTCTATCAGTCAATGACACAGATTCTCTAAAACCCTTTCATAAAGCGGCTACAGGCACAACGCCTAAAATGGACATTTCAGTGGCTCAACGTGTCGCGAGGCGCCGCCAAGTCCCAATGTAACAATAACCAGCGTATGCATTCCACTGACGTGCCATCATCCTGACCGTCCAGCCTTCATCCGTGCTGCCAGTACCTCAGCTCTGATATGGCGTGATGTGCCGCTGCCCTCTCCTTGCCCCGCTGGGCGCAGCTGGGCACGTCCACGGTGACGGTTCCAGGGCTGGTGGCCGTTGGGCAGCAGAGGCACAGGTTGGGAGTCCCAGCGGCAGCAGCCTCCGTCAGGCAGGTCTCGGACGGCCGGCGGGCCACGGCCAGGCAGCGGTGATGGGCACAGCCGGAATGCGCCCGGCTCTCCTGGGACAGCTCAGCACGGGCAGCCGTGATCGTGGAGGGGGAGGGGGCCGGGGAAAAGGTTTGGGCGGTGTCTGGGAGGCAGCAGGAGGGTGCGTGGGAAGTGTGGCCGTACGAATGAGGGTGGCGGCGGTGGCTGGTGGAAGGGAAGTGGTGGGTGGTTGGTTTTGGGGTGGAGTCGAAGGCACAGCTGCTCTGGGCTTCCACCAGGCGTTTCAGAAGAGTCCGCAGTGTTTCCTGAAAATCACATTGAGTGGTGAAAATCTAGTAGAAAATGCATTCCTCTTAATTATACTGTTGGCGTGCTCTCCATTCCTTCCTCCCTTCCTTCTTTCCTCCCTCTTTCACCTGGACTGTGAGCACACTGCCATGTATCAGCTCCATCTTCCACTTGACACTCTCACTCTCTCTCTCCACTCCTCTGCACTCCTCCTACGACAACAGATGAGAAGGTCAACTCGCATTAGGTATCAAGGTCTCTTCTTTAGTAACCTTGTTTTCTGACTTCCACAGTTCCTCGTCATTGCTATTCCTTGTCCCTGATACTTGGTAAAACTTAGGCTGTTGATTTTCCCTACTTTTTATATGTATCTTTTGTTGTAGTTAGTTATTTTTATGTCTAATATCAGTACCAACCATAAGGCAACAACCGTGTATTTATACAATTCATTGTTTTGCTATTTTTGCCCTGTGGTTAAAAAAGGTTGTATTTCAAGTCCAGACACCACTACACAGTTTCCAAAAATTGCCTATTTAGTGCATGGATGCTCATCACTGCTCGTCTAAGCCAGGAATAGTCCCAACTGCAAACCCTGTTCATATGACTTCCAGACAGGAAACAAAATATTACCTAAATCCATGTGTAGCTCACAGCTCAGCATTATTTCTTCTGTCTCTGTCACTCACCTCTAGTTCATAAAGGCAGTGGGTGATCTCAGAGGGAACTAGACTCTTAGGCAAGCTATGGAACTCCTGCAGGGACAAACGTCAATGAAAATAAAAACACTGTCAGAAACAAACAAGTCAGATTAGTCAAAACCAAGTGAAACTTTGACATATGGACACTTGAGTTCATGCTGCAACACTACATGTGTACCAGCAGCAGTGGCCTTTACCACCGGGGGCCACCTACAGAGGCGGCCTTAACCACAGCTTTTAGTTTCCTGTAGCTGTTGCATGAGTAAAACACAGCAGCTTAAAACCAGAAGTAAAATGCTACGAACCCTTTGGCTGATACTTTAGGGACAACACAATCTCTTTCCACATGGTCCTTGACCTGTCTGTCCTAACATGCCTTAAACATCTATCCTTATATGTCTAACCTGAAGGTACTTGACCTTAAACATCTATCCTTATATGTCTAACCTGTAGGTACTTGACCTTAAACATCTATCCTTATATGTCTGACCTGAAGGTACTTGACCTTAAATATCTATCCTTATATGTCTAACCTGAAGGTACTTGACCTTAAACATCTATCCTTATATGTCTAACCTGAAGGTACTTGACCTAAAACATCTATCCTTATATGTCTAACCTGAAGGTACTTGACCTTAAACATCTATCCTTATATGTCTAACCTGAAGGTACTTGACCTAAAACATCTATCCTTATATGTCTAACCTGAAGGTACTTGACCTTAAATATCTATCCTTATATGTCTAACTTGAAGGTACTTGACCTAAAACATCTATCCTTATATGTCTAACCTGAAGGTACTTGACCTTAAACATCTATCCTTATATGTCTAACCTGAAGGTACTTGACCTTAAACATCTATCCTTATATGTCTAACCTGAAGGTACTTGACCTTAAACATCTATCCTTATATGTCTAACCTGTAGGTACTTGGACGGGCTCTGAGTGGAAGTCCTCTCCACGTCATGTCTGTCCTTTTTACGTGCTTTGGGCATTAACACCATTGAACTTGCCTCTTCCTTCCCCTCCTCCTCCTCGTCCCCCTCTTCCTCCTCTTCCTCCTCCCCCCTTTCCTCCTGTTCCTCATCCTCCTCCTCAACATACCGGAGGGACCCTGAGTCCTCATCATCCTCAAGGCGTGGGGTCTCGCTGCAGCTGTCCTTCGCATTCACACAGTGGTCCCGGGAATCTGACCCTGCACTTCTTTTCCAGGCGCTGCCTCTCCCCTCCCCACCGGCGGACAACACTACATCATCCAGAGAAAGCCGGCTGCCGTGGGAGCTCCTGGGATTCAGGGCGGGGTCGTTGGTGAGCTGGAGCTCCCCCTTGGAGTCTGACAGAGCAGCGGACAGGGAAAGTCAAAGGTAGGTTTTATGGACCAACAGTCGAAAAAAAGCCTCCACACATTGGTGGTTGGTGATGGGATATTCACACCTTGATTTAAGCTGTGTATTTGGCATCTTAAATTATATTACTAATTGGTTTGAACACTAGGGGTTTGTTCTTGTCAAGCATTTCATGTAATCTCCAGAAAGGTTGTATGGAAAATAAGGTTTGGGCAGATTTTTTTGGGAGATGTGCCGTTTACTGTCAATAAAATTAGGCAACCCTAATTGTCACGCATCCCCATCCTACATCCTTCCACAATATTCTGCTCACTGTAGTTTAAATGAAAGGGGAACATTGTTTCTTTCACTTTCCCCAACGTCTTTAGACAGAGCGCGTTTGTACGTGGAGGGGATTTACTAGTCACAAAACCAGTCACACAATGTTAAGGGCTGAGTGGTTGGTCCATACCTGAGTGTAGCGAAAGAACCCCCTCCAGGCTGTCCAAGGAAAGCGTGCTGTGTGCGGACTGCGGGTGAGCATTGGCAAGCAGGTCCGTGGAGGCGAATGAGCGGCGAATTCCCAAACTCCAGTGGTGTGAAGGTGTATTATTATCATTAACTCTGAAATAAAAACACGCCAGGAAAAAAAACATGCCAAAAGTATCGTTCAAGAACATGTACACCAATCTCTTTTACCTTAACATGCACAAAAATGTGTGACTATAAAGCAATTGAAACCTCTAAAATGTTTTGATGTGAACTGTTATTGCTGTTCTTAATGTGTGGTTCATTTCCCGTGTTTCATTGTTTATATAGGACTATGTTCGTTCTGTAACTTACTGTAAAAGACTAGCTTGATTTTAAATTTAAAGTTAAATAATCAAATATTCATCAGGCATCAAGCAACTGGCCTACCACGAATATGCCTGTCTCTTATCAGGTCAGCTATATCGTTGATTGCCTTAATGTTATTGGACTTTACCGGAGAGATGAAGCAGATGTATACTCTAGAAAACGTGTCTCTTGACACCCTGTAGATAGAGACTTTTCGCTGGCGCGTCTCAACTCCCGGGACATATATATGGTGGTACATTTTGATTTATCCGTCATTCTCTTCCGCTTATCTCGAAAGATGAAGAAAACGAAACCGGATTTACAAATCTACACAATAGAACGCGGAGTGTTGTCATTCGGTTTGAAAACTGCAACCAGGTATTCTAGAATTTGAAAACCCGGTGCTATGTGGTGTCATAATAACACTTCGAGGCAAATGTTACCTGACTAATTATTTTAGTCTAATGAGAACTACCAGATAAAAATCGTTTACAAAACGTTTGAATACTAGACGGCGCTGTTGAGCACCGCCTTAAGGGAAAGAACATTACAAACATGCACATTCGATATTCCAGCATGTCAATTGTATTACCATGATTTTATATTTGCAGTGGTTGATGCTTAAATTATAACTTTCACAGTTAATGTTTTTTTGTTATTATATAGCCCATAAACTTTTTTAAATGTACAAATATGAATGACATTCAAAATCCACATTTAATGAATTACACAATCAAGCATATTTTAAGTAAAAATACAGATTAAATCATCTCTATAACATCACAGATGTCTTATGTAAATGTTATATCGTGTTTTATATTTCAATGGTAGCAATAGATCTCAGAACGTTTTGTTTTCAACAAATTTTAATTATTTCACAAAAATATAAAACCCATAGATCGAAATATCACACAGAAAGCTTTTCTGTCACAGGCTACTATAGTGCGATGTGCATTCTACGTGCTGACAGCTTCCTTTGTGCGCTGTCCTAGGTACTGCCGCCGGGAATGTCGGCAAACAGAGATACCTCATCCTGTGGTTGCAATAAAAATACTTAAAGGGAGGGGCGGTACTTACGCAGTCCACTGTAACTTTTTGATTTTTGCCTCATCGTCGAAACAGGAAGTAAAACTCTTGCGGTGGGCGTGTTCTCTTAATTTCTACAGTGTAGAGGTACACCGTTTCACATCAAGTCACCCAGAGAGTCCATCTGAGACTAATATAATTCTACATGAGAGAAATGGAGGTTTACACCGATGCAGTGGATTACCTGGAGACACAGGAAATCCCAGGTAAACTTTTCTGGCTTGCGTTAGTGTCCTGACTTAATCTGCGTCTGCGTGTATGTATGAACGATGTGCATTTCGACTGTATTTTAGTGGGGGGAGTAGATGAGCCAGGGCCTGGTCTGCTGGAAGAGGACGTGTTTCCGGAGGTGTTCCAAGGGACAGAGACATTCTTCCACCCGCGGCTCCAGACACACAGCATAGATCTACCGGAAACCCCGGTGAGTGTGTGCACAGGTGCACTTCTCATCTTTCAGACACACACGCACCCTCCCATACGTGCGCACACTGAAACCGACTTTCTTTTCGCTGTCTTAGGACCTACGTACTCCGGAGGCCATGTTAGATAGGAGGTTGATGGTCCTGAGAGGCATCCTGGACAGTGAGAAGATCTATCTCAATGAGCTGGAGACACTGTTAATGGTAATTAGAGTTGGGAAAACTCACACACACGCACAAAAAAATCACTAAATGTTACTAAATTCTTATTTTTTGTTTCGCTTAAACACACACAGACCTAAGAAACCTTCTAGATGTTTCTTGGTTGGCGAGTGTTCTTACACATGCAGTTATATGCCTTACAGTATTTTTTTGCAATTACTATTGCCACAGACCTTCATATCTGCTCGGGTGTCTGGTTATACGCTGCTTCCTCCTGTAGCCACAACACTTCTGTAATTTTTTGCCAAGAGGACGGCTTCTCTCTTTTGTCCCGGGTTAGATGACAATATGAAAAACAATGCCCCCTTCCTTAATCTTCACCTGTTCATTTCCCCATGCCGAACTAAATAAATGCAATGTGTAGTCCTGATCTATTATATGATAATAGCTCCGCATACGTTCATGGGAGGATAGCTATTTTTCATTCCTATGCTTGTACGTAGTTAACGGGCTAAAGGAAATGGATGTGTATTTGTATTTGACCAAAATATAATAACAAGCAATGCATTGGTGTTGCAATAATGAGTGCCCTTTTTTATCTTGTGTGTCTTCTCCTTAATCTTCTCACCATCACTGAATGTGGTCAGAATACACTATACGCTTCCTTTTTTGTATCCACAACAAGTACAATTAGATAAATACCCCAGAAATACACTTTGGTAGCTGTGAAAGTAGGACATACTAACTAGGTCCATATTTGGTGAAAGGTTTTGAGGGGTTTTCAGAGAGTGTGAATAATGTCTGTGTTTGCTCTGCGTGTGGGTGTTATAAGAGTTGTTTCTCTGCCAGCCTGCATACATTAATCATTGTGTGAAAAATGAATTACAATACATTCATCTCTATGTTCTCACATTTCTTTCCTACCCATTTTTTGCCCGTTGGCACTCATTCCTCGTCTCCCAGCCTATGAAAGCGCTGAAGGCCTCAGCGGGGACGTCCAAGCCTGTTCTGTCCAGCCAGCATGTCCAGACTGTGTTCTACCAGGTGCCCGAGCTCAGGGATCTCCACAGAGACTTCTACACCCGTCTTAAGGACCGCATGGGGCCACAGACCGACCCGGAGTCTGACATAGAACCAGGGCCAGAACAGGGTCTGGAGCAGGAGGACGGGAAAGAGAATGAACTTAAGGGCTCACAGCTTACTGTTGGAGACCTCTTCCTTAAGATTGGGAGTTACCCCTTCTTGCTCTTTACTTTCCTCACACACTGCCAAACACGAAGTTTGTTCATTTAACGGCCACTCTGTCAGGGCCATCGAGTGATTCTTTATGGTCCTGTTCTCTCACACCCACAGGTGAGCCAGCTAGGTGTGTACCGGGGCTTTATTGATAATTATGAGAATGCTGTGGAGATCGTGAGGAGGTGTACTCAGGCTGACCAACGCTTCAGAACACTGGCAGAGGTGAAACAGAGAAACAGCTGATTGGGAAACGTGGGTGTTGCAACAGATTTCTCTCTGTCATTCCCTGTGGACATGTTTCTCACACTCTCCCTTCTTCGACTCTCAGAGTATGATGTCTTGCAATGGATCAGACACCTCCAAGACTAAATACACCTTCGAGGGTAAGATGTATTTCATCTGTAATTTATTGATTGGCAGTCGATTCATTCAATCAATTCATTGGATGGCTTTGCCAAAGCTGCTTCTTTACCTGTTGGATGTCTACCTATTATCCTTCAGCTCTCCTGTACAAACCTCTGGACAGAGTCACGAAGACCACTCTGGTGCTGCATGTAAGGTTCTCTAAAAAATACCAACCCAATCTACCTACCCACAGACCTACCCAGCCACCAACCTACCTACCCACAGACCTACCCAGCCACCAAC
>JACXGJ010003707.1:28785-51495 GCA_016801105.1 Esox niger | reverse complement strand
CGCTACATGTTCGGATGCTTTGTCAACTCACTGTAGGCATGGGCCGTATTTCTTACTCTTAGTATAGTGATTAATTTGCGTAAAATTTGTTTCCGCCCGGTCTCGAACCGGGGACCTTTCGCGTGTTAGGCGAACGTGATAACCACTACACTACGGAAACGTACGTGCAGTGCTCTGCTGATCAGGATCCTTCCGGAGCATCTGTTGGGTCGTTCTCTCACTAATGGAGTTCTCAAGGAGTTATCGCAGATCCGAGCGGTTTGAGGGGAGAAACTCACATCCGTGGGTGTGGCCTCTTAGGTTTCTATGGACCAAATATCAGGTGGCTTTACAAAAGACCTTTCAGGTAGCTAAGGCAACGCAAAGGACATGGTCAGCCATCACCAGTTTGTTGGTTTAAAAAGACTGTTTCCGCCCGGTCTCGAACTGGGGACCTTTCGCGTGTGAGGCGAACGTGATAACCACTACACTACGGAAACGGGCTGGCTTTCCCTGCTGATCAGGACCCTTCGCGAGCGTCCGTTGGGCCTTTCTCTCACTCACGGAGTTCTCAAGGAGTTATCGCAGATCCAAGCTTCGTGCGCCAAGAAACTAACATGCGTGGTTGTGGCCCATGGGTTTCAATGGACCAGATTTCCGGTCGCTTACTAAAAATGTTTCCGCCCGGTTTGTAACCGGGGACCTTTCGCGTGTAAGGCAAACGTGATAACCACTACACTACGGAGACAGCCGCCCACTAACGAAAATACCACAACTTCCAAACGCCTACATTTACCAAAACCGTGTCTGAGATAACTCCACTTGTATCTCCGACACCTATTCACCCACAACAGTGAGCTGCCTCCTTAGCGCAGTAGGTAGTGCGTCAGTCTCATAATCTGAAGGTCGTGAGTTCGATCCTCACAGGGGGCACTGCTTTTGAAGTGGTTTCTACAACACGGTGAGTGGCCGTTCGGGACCAGCCTCCGTTTCCATCCGTGCCTTCATCGGCACCATAATGTAATTGACTGGGCCATGTGCGTTGGATGCGACGGGACGTGCTTGAGCGTGCTGGCGAGGTAATAAAATAAATGTATTTGTTGATATTGGCAAACAGGTGGCATGGGGTGTAAAGAATAAGCACCGTATGTACAGGTGCACTCGCAGTTTAGAACCACCAAAACAATCTAAGACAAAAAGAAACAAGTCAAGCACAAAGAGTCAATGAACATTGAGGTAGTCAGAACGCGTCTCCGTATAGAATTGTGCTATACTATGACTACCGTATCAAGATTATAAACACATTTTATTGTATTGCTTATCATTTTGCATTGGCCAACAGCAGGTTTGGACAATCTTCTGTTGAAGCGTAGCTGCACTCCCAGTATAGAACCTCGGAAGAAATGTGAGGCAAAACAGATATTTTAAGCTGAAAGTTTTCTAACAAATACATACATATGAGGGAATGTGCATTGAGGGCGTTGGAAAATGTTAATATCCAAGTGCTGTAGAATGTCTTCTGGCTCAAGGCTTAACAAAAGTGATTCTTAACTAGTTGCACATGGTCAACAGCTGGCATTGTGTTTACAGGATAGGCATCGTCAGTGAAAGCATAGCTGCACTTCCAGTGTTGATGCAGATTATTCTGGGGAAACTTGCCAGAATCTTAATTCGCACCCTACATACTGCCAGTACGTACTTCAAAGATGATGATGAAGTACGTACAGTTTAGTATATGGTAAGCTATTACGCCAGTATTGGGACTGATCAGGACATTCATTCTAAACATTAGATGATTTGGTCCCGCATTAACTTCACGTCTGAGTATTTAGCCAGACACCACTTAAGTTATGTGTTGACTAACATTTCTTATTAAGTTTACTTTCACCACAAATTGCATTCATGAACTGTATGTGTTTTTGCCACTGGCCGTTTTAATAGCTGATTAGCCTGTAATAGGTCAACTTGTATCTTACTACTTCGAATAGTCTTAAGAATTGAGCAATTGCTAGCGAGCCTGAAGAAAAACTTTACACTGCCAACGCTATTTAATTACATGCTACAGCTACGTTTGTTTTTCTTTCATTCGTGAATGAAATCGTTTTAATTACGATCAATATGGATGACGATGAAACGTTTTTTCACCGAAATAATTTAATTTGTGAGAATTATCTCTTCAAGATAATTTAATGATGTGCGATTTGTTAGTTCCTGCTCTGACTTTATCCCGAGTCAAGCACTGGTTACTAAACTTATTCGATCATAGTGGGCCAATTTCTTTGTGCTGATTTTTCATTTCACTTTGTCTAGGTAGTCTCATACATACATTTCATATATTTAATCTGCCCTACACTCCGATATCTATATCGTATTAAACTAGTCGTAAAAAGTTCCTCTGCGGATAACAGGGTTTCTTGGTAGTTCGTTGTTATTTTGTTTTGAAAAAGCTGTACAGAATGCATTTTTACATTTCCTAGGATAACGTCACAATGATGGCATGTGTGTCATAAGTATGTCTCTGGTGTGCGTTGAGCGTATCCTAACAACCAGCGGAATGTCTCCAGTTTATATTCGCCCTGAGACCTGGATATAGACTTCAGTTTTATGGAAATGTTGCACAAAGCCTAATAATAATTATATCTCTACCTGGCTCTTATGCTTATATGTATCATTGTTTCACCTGATTTAGCTTATCCTTGAAAAGCGATGAACTTTTGATAAGCTTAGACATTTGTTATTCAGCACATTCAGTCGATGCGTTGCGTCATGTAAGCCATATAAGACTGATACAGCGCTATGACCGAGCTGTCCATCAGCCCCACAAAGTCCTTCAAATTCCTTAATCTGAAAATAACATACTGAACAGGCATCAAACCCATGGAAACAAACTTTCTTCATATCCTACCTCCCACGGACAAGCCTGTAGCTCTGGCTTTGCAGTAGGTTAGGTTACCTTGCTGCACTGCAGTGTTTGCACAAAAAGGCAATAGTTAAGGCCTGTCAACAAGCTTCATCTAAACCTAACCATACATTAACTATTACATTAATTTGCTATTACTACAGATTTTTTTCCTGTTAATTCACTTACTACTAGGCCTATACAACCATTATCAAATAGTGAGAACAGGAATTATTACTTTACCAAGACCAATGACTATGTTTATTCAAGTTAACTGGCATACAGAATGTGTGAGAAAATGATGGTGAAACATTTAAGTATTTTAAATATTGTGTTTTAGATATTTTAGAATTAGTTGGATGGAATTAGTCACAATACAAAAATGTTGAATTGTAGTTTGCATTGTAAGCAGTGCTAGGGAAACTAAACCAAAATATTGCTGTTAAGCTTACACATACACTGAGTGTAAATGGTATGAAATCAAATAGCATGTTATAATGTCTATAAACTTTACCCAGCACCAGGATATTTCAGATTAAAACATAATTGCAATTGCTTAGGGATTGAAACATGGAAACAACTGGATCTTCCAAAATGGCAATAATTCATTATCACTAAAATAATTTGTTCTCCAATATTATGTAAAATGTATTTTAAAAGGCTCTGTACTGTTAACCTTGCAAAGGGAAGGTGCGCAGCATACTGAAGAAAAATGGAGCCTATCATTTTACCACTATATTTTGGATATAACACATTATTATGTTTATTGAAATGTGTAATTTCTGTTTATTTGTTGAATGGTGTTAATGAAGTACCATATATAGATCTTGCCTCGGAAGGGATTAGGTTGGAGTATTTCTACACCTACGAAAATCTTTGTATTTGGCTTAATTGCTCACTTACATTTAATACCATATCACAGACCAGCAGTCTAAAGTTAAATCCCAAATCATATTTGTATCCCTAACAGGCAGCCAGTGTAAAGTACTTGAGTAATGTGTCTAATTTTTTTTGTTCTATTTAGGAATTGCCATGTTCAGCACTAGTTGAGGTCTATTTATTGATTTAGAAGAGTAACTGGAGACAAGATCATTGCAATAGTCTAATCTAGAAGTAACTCAAGCATGAAATAGTTTTTCTGAATGTTTTTGATAAAATGTTTCTGATGTTCCAAAGGTGTAAACAAGCAGCTCTTGAGATATATTTTATATGTTCATCCAAGTGCAAATCAAGGTCGAGGGTAACACCAGATATTCTCACAGATTTTTGGGATAAGACCATATAACCATCAGGGTTCACTGTGAGAATTTCCATCAAAACTCTTTGTTTCTTGGATCCTAAAATGAGACTTTCGGTTTTTCCTTAGTTTAAAAGCAAGAAGTTAACTGTCATCCTACTGCAATGTGCTTAGAAAGAGGAGGAAAAGCAACAGATACTGAATCGGGTAATAAACCGTTTATAGTATCAATAAGCAACTACACACTACATGGCAAAAACACACAACACAATGCACTTATAACCGAGAAGGAGTGAATAGAAAACAGTACAACTTTAAGCAATGGTAATTAACACAACAAGACACAGGTGTAGGGAAGAGGAGTTGCTGCCATCGTTCCCATGGTGGTGTTTAGTACACCGACAAGGAGGAGCGCAGTCGAGGTGTTGTCACTGCCACAACCCGGGAGGAAGGCATATTCAATGCCTTACAAATATAGTTCAGTATGTCTCTTATGTGAAGAGTACAATCACTAACCCCTCTGGTTTTGATCCAACCTGTTTTAGATTATCAATTTCTGAATCTGGTAACTAATGAACTTATCCTCTTCAGCAGAGAGAACTCTGGGTAATAGACTGGTCTTTCCCGAGGCAGGCCACATGAGAGCCAGTTTCATCATAGTGCTTGAAGAAACCTTCAAGTTCTTTACATTTTACAGGTTGACTGATCTCCATGCCTTCATTTATTGATGGACTGTTGTTTCTCTTTGCTTATTTGAGCTGCTCCATAATATGGATTACTACAGTAAATACTTAATGATGGTCTTCTGTATTTAAATTCAACAAATGAACCTTAACAAGGCACAAATGTTAAATGAAATGCATTCCAGGTGACTGTCTCACAAAGTTGGTTGAGAGAATGCAAAGAGTGTGCAAAGCTGTCAGATTGTGGCTACTTTGAATAATCTACAAGAGGAATTGTGTTCTGTATCTGTTCAATACTTTTGGTTGCAAAATTATTCCATATGTTTTTTTATAGTTTTGATGTCGTCACAATAATTTTACGACCCTTCACTTGATGTCTGCACTATTATTTTAGAAAAATTCGTAAAAAAAAAAAAAAAACTGAATGCAAACCCAATATTTAATACAGAATTGTACAAAGACAACATTTCAGGTTTTGAAACTGAGACATTGTTTCTTGGAAAATATATGCCCACATTGAATTTCATGCTAGAAACTTGTTTAAAAAATATTGGGAGTGAGGCAACAGAAGAGTAAGTTGAGTAATGCTAAAACACTAAGCCTGGAGGAATATCACACAATTAATTAGGTCAATTAGTAACAGGTCAGTAACATGATTGGGCAGTAAAAGATGATTCCAGAGAGGATATGTACATCAGAAGTGAGGATGGGGAGGGGTTTGCCTCTCTGTGAAAGACTGTGGACAAATAGTGAAGCAATTTAAGAATAACATTTCTCAACTTAAAATTGACAACAGCATGGCTCCTTAGTAAATATGTCTGGGTGCTAAACTAGCCTGCCTGCAGTCCTGTCCTGTCACTCATTGAAAACATTTCACTTTCAGAACTACAGCATTTGGTCCCCTCGTTTCCCAAACAATTACAGACTACTGTTAAAAGAAGAGGTGATGCAACACAGTAGTAAACATTCCTGTCTCAACTATTTTGAAACGTGTTGCTGGCATCAAATTCAAAATAGCCATGTATAGTATTTATCCAAAAACAATAAAATTGAAAAGTTTCAACATTTGATATGTTGTCTTTGTACTGTTTTCATATAAATATAGGGATACATGATTTTCACATCATTAAATTCAGGTTTTATTTGCATTTTATCCAACATTCCAACTTTTTTGGAAACAGGGTTATTCAATGTGTAAAAGAGTTCAAAGGAAGAAATACCCTTGAATGAGTAGGTGTTCCATCTTTGACTGATACTGTATGTGTAAGCACATTTATTTCTAGAAATATCATATTCCACAAGCTCATAATCTGTAGTGAACAGTGGTTAAGAAAACAGGACGTAGACTAGGGTGGTCCATCATCCAGGCAGTCATACAACGTTATGTGGCTTGGTTACATCTTCTTCTGATCTATGCTAAGCAGTGTATTTTGGACTAAGATCCTATACTGTTTGATGATAAATCAAATTCAAACTGTCTACTGAAGCTGCACGCACATGCTCAGCTTCAGTAGACATCCAATCATAATTAACACTAGATTTGCAGTCAGTTTGAAGCATGCAAAAATTCATTCCTAGGCAGATAGGAAGCTATTAATAATAATAATGTTCATTTCAGATATATTTGTTGACGGCTGTAATGCACTGCATTGGATAGAGACTAAGAAATGGTGGTTGGACCACACATAGAGGACTGGTGAAAACAGGAATAAAACTGAGCCAGACATGGAATTGGAGCCAAGTGTCTTCTCACTGAGCAACATTTCCAACAAGCCTTCCTTGCATTAGAAAGAGAAGAGTAGCAAAGCAACAAAAACAGGACAGTCAGAACAAATAAATACATGAAGCAAAACAAAAGGAAGGGCAATGCAATACATACAGCTCTGGAAAGGAAAGTTTTGAGTGAGGAACCGAAGGGTTAAAATTAAGAGACCACTGCAAATTAAATGCTTCAGTTCCTCACTCAAAACCCTCCTTTTCAACTTTTTTGGAAAGGAAAGAGAAAGGTGTAGTGGTCTCTTAGTTTTTTCCAGAGAAGTATAAAGTAAAGTGTGTGAGAGGGTGGTTCAAAAGGTTTACAACTTAGAAGGTTACCGGGGGACAGCTAGGGAATGTGTGCCACGAAACATAAACTTGTGATAAATAAATATATAATCTGACTCCATACTGTTAGTCAATTCATGTTATTGTAAATCGCCATATGTTGGAAGTCCTTGGTAAAGGTAAGCTGCTACTTTCATCAAGAGCCCAGCATTAAAATTATATATTTTTCTGGATCCACACAGACTGGTCAAAAACCCAGAACTTATGGATGCCCACAATGGCATGTGTTCCTGGGCCTACCCAGAGATCCTGAACTCAGGGATGCCCACAGTGGTATCTGTCCATGGGACCACCCAGACATGTAAAGTCTGGTCACTTTGACTTACTGCTGTAGCTGTAGGTTGTTTAACATTAACCGTACAATAAAATGGAATGTGTTCCTGGAGCTACACAGAATCATTGGAAACCCAGGACTCAGATGACGAGTCAAAATCATGTGTTCCTGGGCCTTCCCAGACTGCTTTGAAGTCCAGGGCTCAGGGATACCAATGCTGCTTGCTTAGACTTACATATGAGTGTAATTATCAGTAGCCCTAAGAACTAAGTATGAAAATGAATGAGAAATGCTTTCATAATCTATATTGATGTAATACAATTGATTTTAATCCATTAATCCAGTTACAATACAGAACTTAGTTACAAGTCTTATGGTAAATAGTAGGCAGAACGACTCAAAGTGTCAGGAGATCTCTTTAAGGATGACAAAATACCATCCCTTTTTTGAGACATGGCTTTTTATGCTGAAGTCAAACATATCTAAAACACTCCCACAAAAGGTCATATGCACTACTTTATTCTGGCAAACACAATGAACACAAAGGACAGGAACTGTCCCACTTAATCAATGCAAAATTACAGAAAAGACATGGTGTTGCCGCCAGATGTTGTCAGACATGCAACATGGACAAACATTTTTACAGTGTTCTTGTAAAGTTTGATCCATAACCTGTACAGTACAAAAAGCATATCAGACTATTCACAGCCCTTTATGGAGAACAGGGGAAATCCAAACACTGCACATAAATATCATGCATTTAGTTGCATCCCAATGTTTCATCTCAGAGTTTCTGTGATGGAAATTTCATCGATAGATACTCTAAAAGGAGTAAGAACAGAGACAAAATTATCTTGGCACAATTAGTAGTTTATTTGCAAATAGAGAGACGCGTCAAACGCTTAATGAATAATAATTCGAGGAGCCTCTAAAGTAAAATACATGAACAGTCGGGTGTGGTAAGATGCCACCCATCAATCATAAGTCACACAGGTTTAACCCAAAGGGAGGGTTGTCCCGCCACGTAATCTTTCCTGCCATAATGTTTACTGTTGTGTTTACCTAAAAGGCCAATTGCCCCTACCTTCCCCCAACAACCACATTCCTAAAGAACAAAGAACAGATACCCTTATTGGTTTGGTCAGTTGAAAAGATGGTCAGAGTACCCAGTGATCCTCTGAAATTATACAGATGTGTGTCACAACCAAAGACCAGAGTTACATACCAGGTAATATATAAGCAAACTCGTCTCCAAAATACATTAGTTAAGAAACTGCCACAACAGTTTCACACCTTTCCAGGTGAGTTCAGGAGGTTGGTTTGTTTGATGCACTTGGGAAAATGTTGAGAGCAGTGTGTGTGTGTCAGCTTGGACCCCATAGATTTGTCATTCTATGCATGTGTTGTTGTGTGTGTGTGTGTTTTGTGTGTGTGTGTGTGTGTAAAATCAAATGGGTTGTAATAACTATAATAATACACTGAAGTCATGAAGCACTTTTCTGTGACCCAAAGAAGCTTTGTATCAGGTACAAACCAAACAGCATCTGATGAGAGCGATTGGACATAGATAAATGGAAAGGACTCAGACATGACACTGTTGAAGGGAAAGGGCAGGGGTTAGGGGTAGGCTTGAGGCAGATGAACCTTGAGGCTGTGGATGAAGATGGTACCAGAGTCAGAGTCATGGATTGATTATGAAAGAGAGTTCCAAAGCCTTGGAGCAGCCCTAGAGAAAGCCCTGTCTGCAAAGCTCCATAGCTTTGTAGGGTGGAGCAAGCCGATGGAGCGCTTTATAGGTGAGCAGAATAATTAATAATATAATTAATGCGCTGAGGGATGGGACACCAGTGGAGTTCCCAGAAGATAGGGATGATGTGCTGCCAGGACTTGTTGTGAGTGAGAAGTCTGGCTGCTGAGTTTTGGACCATTTCTAGCTTATGGAAAGATGAAGCGTTGACACAAGAAAGAAGTTGCAATATTCTAGGCAGGCGGAGAGGAATGCATATGTTAAGATTTCAGCGGCGGTAGAGGAGAGGGAGGCCTTTACCTTGGTAATATTGTGGAGGTGAAAGAATGATGACTGTCGGATTTGTGTGTTGTTCAAAGCTGAGGGAGGAATCCAGGATGACACCTAGGTTGTGTGCATGAGGAGAAGGAGAGACAGCAGTGTCATCAATGGTGAGAGTGGATTTAGAGCCTATGAGTAGTAGTTCTGATTTATCACTGTTGACCTTGAGGTAGTTTTGCTGCATCCGTGATTTTATTGTCGACAGGCAGGATTCAATGTGGACCAAAGGTGGGTTGGTGAGAGATTTGGTGCTAAGGTCGGCATAACAGTGGAAGTCTGGTTTGAAGGGACGGAGGATCTGACCAAGAGGAAGCATGTAAATGATGAAGAGCAAGGGGCCAAGAACAGAGCCCTGGTGGGACACTCTGAGTGACTGCAGCTGAATAACAATTATGAGGGAGATGTAGTGGATACAGTTGGTGAGGTATGAGTGTAGCCAGGAGAGTGCGGTTCCCTCAACACCCAGAGATTCAAGCCTGGTGTAGAGAATCTCAGGACTAACTGTCAAACTCTCCTGGCTACACTCAAATGAAGGTTGAGGAAGATAAAGGTGTTGAGGGCATTCCTGAGTGATGAAAGCATCGATGTCATTGACTGTCCCTCAGGCTCCCCAGACCTGATTCCAATTGGGACAATACTTACATATCAGTGCATCCAGTTGCCGCCAAGTAGCACCACAGACTGTCCAGGAACTCACAGATGCCCTGATCCAATTGTGGGAGTAGATCCCCCAGGACACCATCAATCGTCTCATCAGCAGCATGCCCAGACGTTGTCAGGAGCAGCATGCCCAGACGTTGCCCAGACGCATACAGGCATGTGGGAGCCCATACACACTACTGAGTCATATTATGAGTCGCCATGAGGAAATTCACACAATTGTTTAGTTATATTGTCTGTGTGAGTTTGTATGCAGCTTAGTTGGTGATTTTGGTTTCCATTGACTGTTGTTAAATCATTTTGTTCTCATTGAATTGCACAATGTACAGCAAAGATATAGATTTCCTTCATCAAGACCCGATGTGTGATTTAAGTGTTCCCTTCATTATTTGAGCAGTGTATATGTTCCATCTATGCTTTGTATCTATGTGTATGACACCGTGAAATTTGTTAACACATGTATAGTTAAGACAGAATAACTGCCCTAGTTTCTTATGGTAAGATATCCACTTGACATGATAAACTGTACACAACACAAAGTAGTGAACACACAAAGAAACATGCACATAGAGTTTTTAAATGGGGTCTGTGTATCCTGTTGCCACAGTGGGCCTCAGAGGACAGTAGTACACAGCAGAGTCAGACAGCTGTAGTCTCTGGATCATCAAGGGGACTGGCTTTGTTGTGACATTCAGATGGGCCTGAAATTTCTCCTTGAACTCAGTAACAGTTTCCCCAGCTAAAAATTTGTATTTTCTCATTATGAACACAGGGTTGCCATTTGCTTGTTGTTTATACAAGAAGAGAAATGGTGAACGATCAGTTGTATCAAATATATAACTGAGTGCTGCTGATTGTTCTTCTAGAGTAATTACATATTTTGTTGCCTGTGTTAAATGAATAAATTGAGAGAAATAGATACAAAGTGATGTTTAGCAAAGCAGTATGAAGCCAGAACATGCAGAATTCACCAATTTCTCATAACCAGTCAGTCAGTTTAAAGAGTAACAGTTTAGCAGCTGAACAGTGTTAATCTGTTACAGAGCTCTGACAATCTCTGTTCTAATGTTGATGCTTCATGTTGTTCTGTACTGTATTCTGTAGTAGACCATGGGGAGGTGTCTGGCTGAATGGCATGTATCTTCTGGTCCATATTGTGTGCTTGGTTATTGTGCCCCCTTCAGGAAGACTTTCATACTACACCACATGATTTGTTAGGAGGGTTCATTGTTAATCTTTTTTGGAGCAGCATGCAGAGCGTGTTGGCTACATCGGTGCCATGAACCTGCCACCAAACAACTGACTGAAGCACCAGCCGAACTGCATAGATTTGGTTTCGGAAGTGAAATTGTTAACCACAATACAATCAATTATATTAAAATTTTAGACTTCATTAGAAATTATAATTTAATTATAATAATATATATGTTTGAATTACTGCCTTTTTCTGGCCTGCAAATCATTAATGATTTACAATTTACAAAACAAATGTGAAGCATTTAATCAAAATGTTGCCCTCTGCCCTGTCATAAGAACTAACAATGTATTTCGTTAATGTCGTTTTTAGAGTTAAATACCTCACATACCTTATTTGCATAATGACCATGACAATGACGGCCCCCATCATTCCAACAAATACGGCCTATTGCCTTTTGACACCCCTGGTATATGCCCTTCTGCCCTTTTTGTTATGCAATACAGGTGAGTAATATGCTGAGAGAGGAGATATAGAGACAGCATCCAGCAAGACAACAGCCCAGACAGAGATTCCAGAGGCACAGGCAGGTGCTAGTGTAGATGAGGAAGCCTATCATTTTCATTACTTTTCTCATCCTCAAGCAAAGGATCTAGACACATTTTTAAATTTCCATCCTCAGCAGCCCACAAAACACCACCTACTAGCAAGCATGGCACCAACCACAAGTGGTTGACATACAGTGAAAAAACTCAATCACTGTATTGTTCTGTGTGTTTGGCATTTGCACCTGCTGCAAGTGATAGTCTTTTCATAAAGGGAGGTATGAAAACATGGAAGCATGTTCATCAACAGATAGAAAGAATCAGAAAACTATGATCCATAGAGATAGTGCTGATGCTTACTTTCTGTTGGCTAAAAGGGCAGATATGAAAAGCCTTCTGGCAGGCAAACAAATGCCTTTACACCATGAGCAGGTGAAGAAGAAGCAGGTGGTGGAACGCATAATAGATGTGATAAAAGTCATATGCATATGAGGACTTAGTTACAGAGGGGATAAAGCAGAGGCTGCTTATACACATGAAGATACTGCAGTCAATCATGGCAACTTTCTAGAGTTGGTAATACTTTTGAGTCGTTATCTGTGCCTTCAACAGCACAAGCAAAGCAAGAAGCATCATGACACTGGTGCTAAGGGTAGAGGATCTCTTGTGACTCTGCTATCAAAGGACACAGTTGGGAATGCCCTCAGCCAGGTCATAAAGGGCACAATTTCAGATGAGGTTAGAGAGGAGGGACTGTTTTCGGTTCAGATTGATACAACTCATGAAGTCACGTCAAAGGGCCAGTGTGCTATCATTGACAGATATGTCACAGATGTAGTTCATGAGGGGTTGTTTGCTGTGGTGAACTGTGAAAAATCCACAGGTTAATATCTGACAGAGCTACTGAAGAACACAATAGACAAACTTTTGACATTGGCGTGTGTGTGGGCAACTCCACTGATAGTGCAGCTAATATGCAGGGACCATATAAAGGGTTCTCTGCATTCCTGTCAGAACAGTCTCCAACACAAATTAATGTCTGTTGTTATGCACATGTTTTAAATCGGATACTGGCAGACACAATAGGCAGTGTTATAGAGAATGCATCTCTCTTCTCACTACTTAATGATGTGTCAGTTTTCCTCAGGGAATCTGATAAACTAATGCAGACTTGAGAAGAGATAAGTGAGGACAAACATCACAGGAGACTGAGATCAATAGAGGAAACCAGGTGGTGGGCTAAGGATCAGGCTCTTACTAATGTATATGGGTTTTTTGGTAATCCCCAGGATGCATTGTTTGTTGACCTGCTGCTGACCCTAGCCTCTGTATACGGAGACAGAAGTATGAGGTCAACAGTGAGGATCAAAGCAAAGGGATGAATAGAATCTTCTCAAATATGAGATTATCCTCATTGCTCAAACTTTCCTTGGCATTTTCCAACATCCCCCCTCTCCAAGTACCTACAGACACACAGAATGGATATTTTGTCAGCTCAGCATCTGATTGAAGGGACATAGGATAACCTCCAAAAATATTTCAGGGACTTTGAGGGAGTGACATTGGCAGCTGATGAGTTTGTGAGTTGTGCCAATGAAAAGCTGGAAGAGATGGACTATGAATTAGTCGTACAGACTGCACTTCCAGAGAAGCATGTCGGAATAAAGAAAAGAATGCTAGGAGAGCTTTTAGATGATGAACCAGTAGTCTCATCTGATGCTGCCTTTCAGGTGAATGCCCATAATGATATTCTGGACACTGTGTCAGCTCGTTCGTTAGACGGAGGTGAAGCAGACTGCGGAGAAGGTACGTTGTCGTTCATATATTTTAATAGTGGAGCTGGCTTATGCTCATCAATGGTGAGACAATAACACGCAAAGACAGGGGGAACAGAGGATACATATATACATATATACCCCCCCCCGACGCGCGGCTCCAGCCGCGCGACGGCACCGACCCCGGGGACGACCCGGAGGACGTGGAGCAGGACGATCCGGCCGACGACGATGGAAGTAACGGATAAGGGCAGGGGCCAGAACGTCCCGCACCGGGACCCAGCTCCGCTCCTCCGGACCATACCCCTCCCACTCCACAAGGTATTGGAGGCCCCCAGCCCGGCGCCTGGAGTCGATGATGGTACGGACAGAGAACGCCGGGGCCCCCTCGATGTCGAGAGGAGGGGGAGGGACCCCCCGAACCTCACACCCCCGGAGGGGACCAGCCACCACCGGCCTGAGGAGAGACACATGAAACGAGGGGTTAATATGGTAGTCTGGAGGGAGACGCAACCGATATGTTACCTCGTTGACTCTCCTCAGGACTTTGAAGGGCCCCACAAACCGCGGGCCCAGCTTCCGGCAGGGCAGGCGGAGGGGCAGGTCCTTCGTCGAGAGCCAGACACGGTCGCCCGGACGATACACCGGGGCGTCCCTGCGGTGGCGGTCAGCATAGACCTTCTGACGGCGGACAGCGAGCCTGAGGCGAGTCTGCACAGCCTCCCATGTGCCCGCTGCCCGCCGAAACCACTCGTCCACCTCAGGGGTACCGGTCTGGCCCGGAGTCCAGGTGCCAGGACCGGCTTGTAGCCCAGCACGCATTCGAACGGGGATAATCCCGTGGAGGAGTGGCAACTGCCGGTCCTGGCAGTAGGACCGAAGGAGCCTGCCCTCGTCCTGATTTACGCGTTCCACCTGCCCATAACTGGGGGTGGTAGCCCAAGGTCAGGCTGACCGAGAACCCCAACCGCTGCATAAAGGCCTTCCAAACCCTGGAGGTGAACTGGGGGCCCCGGTCAGACACTATGTCCTCGGGCACCCCATAGTGCCGGAAGACATGGGTGAAGAGGGCCTCCGCGGTCTGTATGGCCAACGGAAAACCGGGGAAAGCAACAGGGACGGTGCAGAGAGTGAGTGGAGAGGAAAGTGGTGAATGGGCATGAGCTACCTGGGGTGATGCGGGAAGAGGGGTAGCGCGAAGCGGAAGGATTGCTCCAGCGTCTACTGTATCCCCTCTGTTCCCCAGCTCCTCGCCCTCTGCCCGGTAGTACAGCCGACCCCAGGTCCATGTGGGCGGCGGTGTCGAGATGGTGGGGTGGAAACCCGGGCCCTCGCTAGGACGTCCTCGGGAAGCCAGCATGTTGTCGAGACGGATGGATGTTTCGACTAACTGCTCAAAAGAGAGGCTCACGTCTCGACAAGCTAGCTCCCTTCGGACGTCCTCCCGAAGGCTGCAACGATAAGGGTCGAAAAGGGCCCGGTCGTTCCACCCAGAACCCGCTGCCAGGGTTCGGAACTCCAGTGCGAACTCCAGCGCCGATCTCGTCCCCTGCCGTAGGTGGAAGAGTCGTTCGCCCGCCTCTCTCCCCTCGTGTGGATGGTCGAAGACGACACGGAAGCGGTGGACGAACTCGGCGTAACTGCCCTGGAAGGGCCCCTCGGTGCTCCAGACGGCGGTGGCCCATTCCAGGGCTTTGCCGGCGACGAGCGATGAGATCTTCTCAGCATCGGTCGGCGCAGGATGAATCGACTGGAGTGCGATGTCAACCTGGAGCAAGAAGCCCTGGCAGCGGTCCGCCGCCCCATCGTACTCCCGGGGAAGCGGGATGTGGATGGCCCCGGCTCCGGTAGCAGCAGGTTGGGGAGGTGGATTGGGCCAACTCTAGGCGCTGGATTGCCTGGACGAGGGTACTCATGGTAGCGCCTAGGTTGGCCAGGATGTTCGTACGTTCTTGCACACGTTCCGCAACACCGGCTTCTTTAGCATCAGACTGCTCCATTCTTTTCCGTTTGTTTGGGCGTGTTATTCTGTCAGCTCGTTCGTTAGACGGAGGTGAAGCAGACTGCGGAGAAGGTACGTTGTCGTTCATATATTTTAATAGTGGAGCTGGCTTATGCTCATCAATGGTGAGACAATAACACGCAAAGACAGGGGGAACAGAGGATACATATATACTTGGAATGGAAACGACTGGATGAGAATCAGGTGCGCTAAACAGGACAACAGGTGCAATGGATTGATGACGGGCGGTGGTGTTAGAAGGCCGGTGACATCGAGCGCTGAGGTCCGCCTCCTGCAGGGGGAGGATGAGCTGCAGATGGCATAGTTGTCACACACTGTGGCAGGTAGCATGGATAGGTTTTCAGCAAATGGAAAACTTGCCTCAGATTTTGCTTGTCTTGACCCTAAAAACTTTCCTGAAATAAAGATAAATGGGCTCCCTAACTCAGCAGTACAGGAAATCCGCAAATGTCTGCTTAGGTTTGAAGACAGAGCTACTGTTAGCACATTACAAACTGAGCTGTCTAGCATGGCATACCAGTGGGAGAGACTGAAAAAGTCATCTCTTGAAGGTTTTACTGTCAGGTGTTACGGCAATTTTCTTAAGTCCAAACGGATTCTTAACTTTAACTACGAAAATGGCAGGTAAGACAGAGGAAAACTCAATTGCACAATCAACAGTTTTATTCTTTCAAGGAGAGAGTACACAGGTTACAAAGTAACATTGAATAATCTCTAAATTAATACAGAACAGTCATCAGTACTTAAAGACAAAAAAGGGGTGCGGTTAGATGCTGCACATCTGTGCTAATTCAATAGAATACATTCCCTTTGTTCTATTACAACCTAGGCCTGACACAAAGGGCATACTGTCCTTCTCCTCATGGGTAAGTTCATCAAGGCCTGACACAAAGGTCTTACAGTATCCTGCCAGACAATAGATGCCCTACGGAGTTATACAGTTGCGCATATAGAGAGAAACCCTATAGTCTGCCGATACCAATCAATGATGCCCCCAGACAAGTTCCAGATCCCCCATTCCCACACCCTCATTCTACTTTGATCCTGGGACTCAGTCCTTTACTCAGTATGAATACATCAGTGCAAGAAATTTCCCTTACACAGGACATGTAGTGAGGTGACACAGTAAGGTCAGGAGGACAGTGGCGGACTGCCATATATGGAAGAACCAGGGATAGAACTAGAAAGCAGGACCTGTTCCTTCTGCAAAAACTGCCATTTGTGTCCATTTAATACTCTCACAGTATAACCTTCTTACAGATATTTATCATGTCATTGGGTTAGCATTAATGTTTCTGTTGACTTTGGCCATCATGCAAGTTGCATGTGAGAGAAGCTTCTCAACTTTAAAATGTGTGAAGAATAGGCTACGAAGCTCATTGAGTCAGGACAACTTGGAAGCTTTCATGTTAATGTGCACAGAGACCGAAGACTGAATGTCTATAAGCAACGACACAGTTATAGATAAAGTGGCTGAAACCATTGCACTGCTTAGGCGGCTACTGATGCTGTAGATGCTGTTGGTGCTAATAGCAATGTAACTGTAAACTGTACTGCGAAATGAACTAAACATTAGTTTAATATGCCTCTTTGTGGAGGCACATTAAACATTAGTTTAATGTGCCTCTTTTTTTCTGCTTTTGTTAAATTATCAACCTATCCTTGTGGAATAGTGGAATATTTTTTGTTAACTTCTCAGCATAAGTGAATTCTTATTCAACATTTACATTATTTGATGAACCATGGTATAAAAAAAATACAGGATAGTAAGAGCTGAACTGTTGCTTCATTTATCCAATTTCCACCACCACTGAAAAAGTGGGCCAGTCTTGGGCTGAAAAGTGGCCTAATGGATAGAAATGCATTCTCTGGTGACCCAGCTCATCAGTAGAAACAGGGTTCATTATATAAACCAAACTGTTTTCAGTCAATCATTTGCAGGACTCTAATCTGGGGTCTGGATACGATGTAAAGGTTAAAAGTTCTGGCTGATACAGGGGTGGTCAGATGAGTTACGAAATTATAATTGTGTTAGACACTCTCCGACACTGAAAATCAAATATTGTGCGGGAATACTACCAATAATACTATCTTATCTTTGCTCTTGGTCAAATTCCCAAACACATTTATATCCATGTAAAAATATATCCTTCAATGGAGTTGAAGACAACTGTCTGGAGAAGAAAATCTTTCTCACACTACATAACAGAAGACAGAGAAATACTTGACTGGTATGTGATGTGAATATATTACAGGTGTGACCACAATTCTCTGATCTAAACCTCTGCCATAAGATATCAAACTGGAGTTTGGTGTTGAATTTTTATCCACACCACAACAAAGCATTTTGGTCTGTAGTTATTTGTACAGCCTTTAATACACTTTGTATCACTGTGATCCCTGATAGCACAGTAGTAGAGAGCGGTGTCTGACAGGGTTAGTTGTTGGATGATCAGTTTAGTTGATGTCCTGGATGTTGTAGAGGCATATCCCTTATCAGGGATGTGTTCTGTCCTATCTGATCGTGCTCCTTTCCACAGTATAAACTGAGGTGCCTGGTTAGGATAATGACGGTACCAGTGAAGCTCAATGTTATTAATACTTGTATCATATGTGCAGCTCAGAGCCACAGATTCGCCCTCTGTACTAATCAAGTCATCCTGTCCAGGAGTAATCTGATCCCCAGCAGTAAGTCCTGTAAAGACAAAATAGTTAAAATAATAATTTGTCAAGTGGTGGAATGTGCAGAATCGCAGATCCATCCACAAAAGAAAAAGTGAAAATACATCTTCAAACAATTATCAAAACATTGAAGTGTTGTTTACCTGAGACTAGAATGAAAACCAGTATCAGATAGTTGTCCATATGAAACATAGAAATACTTGCTCTGATCTCTGCCTTGGTTACTGTATACTGTTGCAGCACTGGTTAGTGTGTTTTTGTTTTGTAGTGTCTGGCTTTCCTGTCAGTCAGGGATTCAGGGCACCATAATAGAGAGCAGAGTCAGCAATTTTAACAGATGAAATCTTCAGGTTAACACATTTCTTGTTTTTGCTCATTTTACTAGAGAAACGGAAACCAAGAGAATCTGCTTTTGTCACAGTCCCTGTGAAGTGCAGGATGAGGAGAAGCTTTTGGGGAGCTGTTTTTCTTCGTCAAAATTAAATCACTATGAAACAAAATTATTGCAGAGAACCAAATGGTTAACAACATTACTCTGGGTCAAACTGAATTAGTAATAATGCAGAAAATGCTAAATAATCTCAATCAATCATATCTACAAGGTTTTCAGTTTAATATTTATTTTCAAATGTTCTACCAACTCCAACATAAAGTATAGATATCATAACACAACAAGAATCTGAATATTCTTCAGCCAAGACTCCATGTCTACTGTTAGGAGAGTACAAACATACTTGTATCTGTATCGGGATTGTTAAACCACCTCTCTGAATGATGTAACTCTGCCAAGGAAGTACTGAGAAGGAGCTTACACAAGGCTATCTGGAGTGTGATATCACACTATCAAATAGATTTTGTTGTCACTGTGGGCCTCAGGTCACAGAAGAACAGAGCAAAGTCAGACAGCTGCAGTCTCTGGATCATCATGGGACTGAACTGAAATTCAACTTGGCATCAAACCTTTTATTTTTATTGTTTGTCACTTTTTAATAATGCTCACTTCTCAGGAAAGTCCCTAGTAAACTGTATGTACCAGAACAGATCAGGGGATACCTCCAAAATACATTTCTGAGAAAAGTAAAAAGTCCAAAAAGAATGTTCCATTCTGATTCATGTATATAGAATACAATGTACATTTTATTAATTAATACAAAAAATATTTTTAATAAATATGAATTTGTGAAAAGTTTATTCGTTTTAATTTTGACATGGTATGAGGTGTGCTTTGTGAACTAACCAAAATTCAGAAACTGAAACATTGTCAGAACTTTCTTTGTATATCACCAGTTTAGGGGTGAAGGAACGGAAAATTTAAATTTTGTGTTTATTTACATATTAAATGATTCTTCATTATTTAGTATAAACATGTATACCTATGTATTTAATTTCTGTCCTAGTAGGCTAGCATGGGAATGTTAACAGTTAACAGATGTTCTGTAAGGTTTGAATGCAAGGATGAAATGGTCCCAGAACAAACGAGAATTTGTCCCTAATTAATGAAGGGTCTATTCTTTCAGAGTAGTTTTGTTTTCCTTCAGTCACTTAATTAACCTCCACAAAAAACCTCCTTAATTTAAAACAGGTCAAAAAGAGGATCCTTCTGGGATAAGCTTGTATGCTGTTTTAAAACATGCTCAATGTTTTAAGACTGGCTTAAACAGAATGAGTACAAAACAAAAGCACAGTAGTACAGAGCAGTCTGTCACTTCTGCAGAGGATATATACAGATCAACACGGGTCTTCTCTTTGTTCTGATTACCAGAGAAGCGGGAGTCAAGGGAATCGTCCCTCAACACATTATCAGGGCCCAGAATGAGCACTAGGTTTTGGGGAGCTGATCCAGGAGAGTGTTTATACCACAATAAATAGTCTGCTAAGGACAGTGAGGAGTTGCAGGAAAGGTGAGCCTTACTATTCACATCTGCATACACTTCATGTTGGTTTGGTTCAATAGTCTGCTCATAATTGCGTTCTGCAAAAATGCAACCTTGAATACATTATTTTAATTTAAGTTAATATATTTTTGTATATTCGACAAAAAAGAAAAAGTACACTATTTAAAGGAATGATCAACTCACCCATAACTGACAAAATGTACAGATGAACAACATAGTTGGCAGTTAGAAGGAAGACTGACTGACAACATATGTAGCTGAATAGACAAATCAACTTCATCTATAAGGTATTAAGTATATGATTCCTGTTTCCATTGCCTACAAGCTCCACCCCAAAGTACAGTTGTCTGAAAATTCTCAGTCACTCATGAAATGATATCTTTCATTCCCTCCACTGCGGGCATTACTGGTCCGATTCTCTCCATAACTTTTTGAATACAATTTGACTGGGAAGTAATGGATTACATTATGGGTGTAATAGACTACAGCATACACTAGCATTAGTCCATTACATTATCAAAATACTTTTTTTATCATAGAACTGCAAAATAACTTCCGGAATCTATTTGAAATGCACATAAGATGTGGCACTTGATTTTTGACAAAGGGTCAGCTTTGGTCAGGAAAAGTGGATGGAACGATCTAAAGGTACAAGGTTCAAAAGGTTTATTTTGTCATTTGCAATAACACATTTTGACAATGAAATGTTTGGTTTTCCTACTCCTGACATTGCAGTCTAAAAGAAATGTAAAGACATTTTAAAAAGTTACAGTAATTATGATTCAAAAAATAAGACGATACCATGAACTATCAAAAATAACACTATGCAAAAAACATGCATCAATAATAACTATACAACTGTACAACTGTAGGGCTATGGGAAAGTGACAGGTGTTCATGAAATGATTGGCAGGTTCCTGAAATGAGCAGCCTTATGGCCTGAGGAAAGAAACTGTCCCGTAGGCAGTTAATTTTGGACGTAATACTCATGTACCTTCTGCCTTCATGTACCTTCTACAGCAGCTTGGTAAACTGTCCATGGGTGGCTGGGATCTGTGATGACTCGTTTCCTCCTCCTACACCTCTCTGTGTAGAGATCCTGCAGGGATGGCAGGTCAGACCATGTGATGCGCTTTGCTGTTTTATTCACCGTCTGAAGAGCTTTACGGCTGAAGGCAGTGCAGCTGCCATACCAGGTGACACAGCCGGACAGGATACTCTCAATAGTGCATCTATAGATGTTGGTGAGTATCCTGGAATCCATGCCAAATCTCCTTAATCAACAGAGGAATAACAGCCGTTTCCTGACCTCCTTCAACAAGACGTTAGAGTGATGAGACCAGGTCAAGTCATCGCTGATGTTGACACCAAAGAAAGGGATGTTGTGAACTCCTTACTGAAGACCCATTGATGTGTATGTGGGCGTGGTCTCCCCGCCACTGCTTCCTGTGATCAACAATCATCTCCTTCACTTTGCTAATATTGAGCTGGAGGTTGTTTTCCTGACACCACGAAGTCCGTGACCTTAATTCGTCTCTACAGGCTGACTGGTCATTGTCAGAGATCAGGCCTATGATGGTGGTGTCGTCAACAAACTTTATGATAGCGTTTAAAACGTGGGTTGCCAAGCAGTCGTGGGTGAAGAGAGAGTACAGGAGCGGGCTCAGCACACAGCCCTGTGGAGGAGCCAGTACTGAGAGTCAGTGAGGAGGAAGTGGAGGTTGCCCATCCGCGCCACCTGGGGTCTGCCCATCAGAAGGTTCCGGATCCATCTGCACATATACGGGTGGAGACCCAGATCCCTGAGCTTCACCGCTAGCTTGTGGGGCACAATGGTGTTGGAGGTTGAGCAGTAGTCAATGAACAACATTCTCACATGTTTTCCCTTTGTCCAGATGAGAGAGTACAGAGTGGAGGGTCAGAGTAATGGCATTCTCTTTAAATCTGTTATGTCTATAGGCAATCTGCAGTGGGTCAGGTTTTACAGGCATGGAGTCTGTGATGTGAGGTTCATGCATGATGATTGGTGTGAGTTGCCACAGGGGTCATTCATACAGATTACTTTTTGCTTTTTTGGCACAGAAAATATACTTTTTGAAGCAGGTGGGATTTTGTCATAGTGATCCTCAGAGCACAGTAATCCGATAGCTGTAGTCTCTGGATCACCAGTGGGACTGAGTTTGTCATGGTATTTAAATCAACATCAAATCTCTCCTTGAATGCAGTAGCAGTTTCCACACTTTGTTGATCAAACTCTTTATCTAGTGCAAAAGTTATTCGCTGATTGAACGAATCTTCTAGAGAAGTGATTCAGTACACCCAGTTCACTGAAACGTTTCGTTCAACAAGAACGAATCATTCATGATTCGCACATCACTACAGTTTATACCTGAGTAATGTGATGGAAATTTCACCGATAGACACTCAAAGGAGTAAGACAGAGACAAAATTCTCTTGGCACAATTAGTAGTTTATTTGCAAATAGAGAGACGTGTCAAATGCTTACCGAATAATCATTTGAGGAGTCTCTGGAGTAAATTACATGTACAGCTCGTATTTATAACAGTCAAAGGGGTGTGGTATAATGCTGCACCTCTGTGCTAACTCAATAGAATACATTCCTTTTGTTCTATTACCACCTAGGCCTGACACAAAGGGCATACTGTCCTTCTCCACATGGGTAACCTCTTCA
>JACXGJ010003707.1:0-28685 GCA_016801105.1 Esox niger | reverse complement strand
AACAATCACATTCCTAAGGAACAAAGGACAGATACCCTCAATGGTTTAGGCAGTTGAGCAGATGGTCAGAGAACCTAATGATTGTCTGAAATAATACAGATGCATGTCACAACCAAAGACCAGAGTTACATACCATGTAATAGATAAGCAAACATGTCTCCAAAATACATTAGTTATGAAATTGCCACAACAGTAAACTGTCTGCTGAGGTGTAGTTGCAGGAAAGGTGATCATTACTAACCTCATCTACATGAACTTCCTGTTGGTTTGGTTCAATAGTCTGCACATATTTCTTCCTGCAAAAATTTGGTAAGGAACATTGAGAACTTTCTTTTTATTAAAATAAAAATGTACTGTTGTATTTCATGAAACAGATGTGACAATATTTTTGGGACATTTATAGAACTTACCTATTGCTGACAACATAATTAGTGAACGAATCAGGATTATAGTTGGCAGTTATAATTCAAAGTGACTGACTCAACAACTGTAGTTGAACAATCCAAATAAACTTAATAGGCAAGTTTGTAACAATATAATTCCTGTACATTTTGCCTAGAAGCTCCAACACAAATTAAAGTTATGTAAATGCTCAGCCTTTGTTCTAATTTCTCCTCGATGAAAGAAAACTGAAGACATCAAAATATGACATTTCATAAATTGAATCATGTATCAAAGAAAAGTATTAATCATATACAATTCTTACTAAGGTCACATCCACCACAAGTATGTTAAAATATTTACAATTAAGAAACCATGGTTGTGTGGGAGAAATCCAACTGAACAGAAGAAAAACGTACATTAGGATGTTGCGCCAACCCTGGGAAAGCCAACAGTTGTGGCTTTGGGGGAAATAGGTGCTGGTGTGTGCATTTCTGTCGGCTGCTCCATCCCCCTCCATCTCCAGGCATTCTGTATGTAGGGTTGGTGCTGGCCCAGCTGTTAGTTTCCGGAATCTTCTGTTGGGGGTGTTGGTGCAACGCTGATTTGAGGAATATGAACATGTTTGTATTCCCTCCCGCCAAGCGTCGGGCCACACCCACTTGAGGCCCACTGTAAAGGCTGTGATTAGGCATTGGCCGACTTGTCAATTGCTGCCAGGGTGCTGGGAGGTGCATTTGGCTCGGCCAGAGCACTGTGAGGTTTGTCTTGGTGCAGTCTGGTTCTGCCAGGATGCTGGGAGGCTCATCTAGCTCTGCCAGGGAATTGGGAGGCTTGTTAATCGTTGCAGTGGTGTTGGGAGGCTGGTCGATTGATCCTGGGTTACTGGCAGGGGCTTTGGGAGGCTTGTCTGACTCAGCCAGGTGCGCTGGGGGGCTCATCTGCCTCTGCCAAGGCACTGGAAGGCATGCCAGGCTTGGCCGGGCCGCGGGAGGCTCCTCTGGCTCTGCCGGGGCGCTGGAAGGCTTGCCTGGCTTGGCCAGGTCCTTGGGAGGTTCGTCAGGGTCTGACAGGGGTGTAAGAGGCTTGTCAGCCTCTGCCAAAGTAATGGTGGGAGGTTCGTCTGGTGCTCCTGGGACATAAGGAGGCTTGCCTTGCTCTGCCACAGCTTTGGGAGGTTCGTCAGTGTTTGCCAGTGCTGTGAGAGGCTCTTTTGTTTTTCCTGGGCATAGGGAGACTTGTCTGGCTCGCCCGGGGCGTAGGGAGGCTTGTTTGGCTAGGCCGATGCGCTTGGAGGCTCGCCTGGCTCTGCCGGGATGCTCAGAGGATTGTCCGGGCGCCAGGTGTAGCCTTTGCATTTGGAGGCTCAGGGGGGATTTGTCAGGGCTCTCTATGCTCTCAGTGAGGGCTGAAGGATTATTTAAAAATCTGTATATATTTTTATATATTATAATTTGCTATTTTGTTCTCATTGATTTAATCTTTATAATTATCTTCCATTTGAATTTCTTCATTTGGTTAATACCAAATGAAGAAATACCCAAGAAACAAAAATATCCCATTGTAAATACCCAAGAGACAAAAATATCCAATTAAAATGTTTATTTTGTAGTATCTTTGTAGAAATTATCTGGCTGTGCTCATTGGCTAGGCCCTCTGGTTTTTAATAGAAAGCACCAGCCAACCTGCCATTATCCATTTCATAAAGGACAGGAGATTGGACTTTGTTGTTATGTGTTTTGTTTTCATCGACAGCTTGCTTTTTGTTCCTATCTCGTTAATAATTCTTTGAATACAATGTATGAAATATTATTTTGACAACTGATTGTTTTGTGATAAAAAAAAACGGTAATAACATTGCAGATGAAAGTACTGGGTACAGTACATGACATTTATTGTTGTGGTGCATGCTTTTATTGCTGCATGCTGGACATCAAATACAGCACAATTTTTCTCTGACAATATAGACTCTCCGTGGTCTTGATATAATGTGAGTAGTCGTGTGGTTGAATTTATTCTGCCACTGAGTGACTATTTTTCCTTTTTTTTTTTTAAATGACACAACCGTATTTTCTTCCAACATGGTTCCTGCTATCAATATTTGCAACAGTTGTGTACATTTGCTGTTTATGTGAGCCACAGTCAAAATTCCTTCTCCTACATAGATCTGCAAGAGAGACATGCTCTGTATATGCCGGTATCTGAGTTCTCTATCCATATGTATGACGTCAGATTATTTTCCACTTCTCATGGCCTAGCTCCAATAGTCACAGGTTGGACACTGTGGAAATTGTTGCTGTGAACCCACAACATGCGGTCAAAGGCACTCTCAATGCAGGTGAAACAGGCAATCTTTAGGCAGGAAAGAATGTTTATCAGAGAGACAGCAGGAGCTTTAGGAGTTGCCAAGTCAACAAACTGGTACATTCTGAGAAACATAAACCCACCGGTGAGCTCTACAACACAAAAGGCCTGGACGTCCACAGAAGACAACAGTTGTGGATGATCGTAGGATCTTTTCCATGGAAAGAAAAACCCTTCCACAACATCCTGCCAAGTGAAGAACACTCCAGGAGGTAAAGAGAAGACAAGACTTCTTGAGAGCAAATACAGAGGGTTCATCACAAGGTGCAAACCAATAATAAGATTAGATTAGATTCAACTTAATCGTAATTGAAAATTACTAGTACAGTGGAACAAAATGCAGTTAGCATCTCACCAGAAGTGCAAATAGAGTGAAGAAAATATTAAGTATTTAGTATATGTATATTACGAATGGAATAAAGGCAAATGCAGTGCAAAAAGGCAATACTAAATGTGCAATTGAGACAAATAGAGGACATAAGAAAGTTTACAAGTATTAGGTGTAGTGTATGTTACAATAGGAATAATAGTTGATTGGGTACAAATGGCAATTTCAAAGCCTCAGGAATAGAAAGGCCAGATTAGACTTAACCAAGAAACAGCCAGCCCCAGTTCTGGAACTAAGATCAACCTGAATGTTGGGAAGAAAAAGTATGGAGAAGGCTTGGAAGGGCTCATGATCCGAAGCATACATCTGTAAAACACGGTGGAGGCAGCATGATGGCATGGTCACTAGTGTTTATTGATGATGTGACAGAAAACAGAAGCAGCCAGATAAACTGTGAAATGTATTAGGATATATTGTCTGCTCAAATTCAGTCAAAATCAGCTCGATTGGAGGGCGCTTTACTGATGGAAAATGACCCAAAACATACTGCGAAGGCAATCCAAGAGTTTAATCCAAAGAAGTTGAATATTCTGAGAATGCAGAGTGAAACACCGGCTCTCAACCCACTCCAGTATGCATTTAACTTGAAGACAAATCTTAAGGCAGAAAGACCCACGAACAAACAAAAACAGAAGACAGTTGCAGTAAAGGCCTGGCAAAGCATCACAAAGGAAGAAACCAAGCGTTCGGTGATGTCCATGCGTTCCAGACTTCAAGCCGTCATTGCCCGCAAAAAATGTTTTAAAAATGAACATTTTATTTGTGATTTTGAGCCCCCGAAATAAGGGGACTGTGTATGAAAATGGTTGCAATTCCTAAACAGTTCATACAACTTTTTTGTTCAACCTGTTGAATTAAAGATGAATGTCTGCACTTCAACTGCATCTTGGTTGTTTCATATCAAATCCATTGTGGAAAACGACTTTGTCCTCCTTTAGTTTCAGTCACCTCTTCTTTTCACTGTGTCACACTGTCTCCTCTGCATTCTAGAAATATCAAGAATAACATGAATACTAATAATAAATAGCAATAAAGTGTGCAACGTTAAATGTTTTTTCAACTATTCAAATGAAACAAAATATAGTGATACTAAATAAAAGTAGTGTTTGCTGGAATTCATGTAAATTGCATTTGTGGGTTCTGTATCCTGTTGTTACAGTGTGCTTTGGATCATCAAGTGGACTGACTTTGTAGTGATGTTCAGATGGGCATGAAATCAATCTTTGAACACAGTGGCATTGTCCCCAGTTCCAAATTTGAATCACATAAGCATGTACGTTGGGTTATTTATTAGAAAGATTTGAGAATAAAGTATGCAATATTATATGTTTTTTTCATGACAATAAAAACATGATCTAAGCAATGTCATCAAGCAAACTAATAAAGTAACTGAATGCCACAACAAAAAACGGAGAGAAATATTCTTCAGCTAAGATTCATGTCTACTGATGGTAGTTAAGGAGAGAATAAACACACTGTGTGTTCTGGGCCTGTAAAACCACCTCCCTGAATGCTGTAACTCTGACTTAGGAAGTATCGAGGAGGAGCATAAAATGCTTTCTAAAATCAAATGTCTCACAAACAGTCTCTATAAGGAGGCTGTATATCCTGTTGCCACAGTGGGCCTCAGAGCACAGTAGTACACAGCAGAGTCAGACACCTGTAGTCTCTGGATCATCAAGGGATCTGAATTGGAGTCTGAATCAAGATGAGCATCGAATCTCTCCTTGAACTCAGTAGTATTTGTACTTGCAAAGGTAAAACAGCCTATTACGACCTTTGGGAATCCACTTGGTTCATACTTGTACCAAAACAGGTAAACATTGTTAGTTTTAACTCTATTAAATGTACAGCCCAGTGTGACCTGTCCTCCCTCTTTAGTGATCACATCTCCTGTTGGCTGAGTGACTGAGTCTTCCCCTTTGCCTTCTGGAAAGGAAGGTTACAGACAACTAGAGATTTCTTTTTAATTATCAACACAAAATAAATAAAATATATTATGTAGCTAGACTACATGAACCATGATGAGACTATCCTTGTCTCCTCCTCTTTCTGTGCTTCGTTAAATATTGAGAACCATCTGACAATGAACAAAACTCCTCACTTGCACAACAACACTCACAAACCATACAACTTTAGATTTAAGAAAGAAGCTAAAAGGCACCTGAGGATCAGGAGGCAGGTCTCCATGTTGCTTCCCTCAACAAACTCATAGTATTCCACTTCCACCATTCTCCTGGAAACAACCAAGCCTCTGGACTGAATTATTTCCTTCACAACTTTTAAAAGATTATTTGTGGTGGATAATTGTGGTTGCTACCAAAACTGAATAGAAGCCTATTGATGCATCTCAAAGTACACCTATTTAATGTTGCTGGTAACTTGATGTGGTAATAAAAGCAATTACAAGTTCTGATCCTGTTGGGCAGCGTGTTGAACACTAGATGGAACTATTGTAGCGTTATTTTACATAGAGAAACACTGTCATCACTCTGGAGGAATTCTGTATCTACAGGAGGAACATAGACAGAAGAGCCGACATACAACTGAACAGGAGGCAGAGAAAACATGTCAGTGGTTCTGGGTGAAAAGGAAGGAACAGTAGAATCGTCTTCATAAACTTGTCCTTCACAAGGTCTAAGAGAAGGTTCATTATGTGACAATCAACATGATTTATAGAAATGGCTGCTTATACGACAGTATTTAGAAAACCCTGTATATGTTGCAAAGTGCAGTACATTTCCTACCAAAAGACCAAATCATTGAGAATGCCTATGTATTCATACTGTATTTATTGCACACCTGTGCAGTCTGTGCAGTCTGATCAGCATCTTGATATGCCACACCTGTGAGGTGGATGGATTATCTGGGCAAAAGAAAAGTGCTCAATAACACAGATTTAGACAGATATGTGAACAATATTAGAGAGAAATAGGCCTTTTTTTAGTTCAGCTCATGGTGAATGGAGGCAAAAATAAGTGTTGCATTTATAATTTTGTTCAGTGTTTCTACACGGTGTTCAGTTGAAAATGTATTTAAAATGTTTCTACCAGCTCCACCACAAAGTATAGATAACGCAACAAAACACAACAGGAATCGGAATATTCTTCAGCCAGGACTCCATGTGTTCAAACACAGTTGTATCTGTCTTGGGATTGTTAAATTACCTCTTTGAATAATGTAACTCTGTCAAGGAAGTATTGAGAGGGTGCTTACAAAAGGCTGTCTATAGGGTGATCTAGGGCACAGTAGCACACAGCAGAGTCAAACAGCTGTAGCCTCTAGATCGTTAAGGGACTGAACTGAAATGTACCAGTCCTCCAAAATACATTGCTGAGAAAAGTAATCAAGTCCTAAATCAATGTTCAATTCTGATTCATGTATAAAGAATACACTTGTGCCGGTGAGGTGACGGACTGCACCGCCATCTCCCACTTTTCCCATCTTTCCAATCGCAATGAACTCATCCCGGTCCCCTTCATTTGTCTTGTCTCCAATTGTCTCTCACACCAGGTCCCAATTAGGTCATTAGTATGTGTTTAAATGTTTCTCCTCTGTTCCCCTCATTTGTCAGTCATTGTTCCATGTTGCTGTGTGTCATCAGTGTTGAGTGGCGTTTCGACTTCAAACCTTTACTTTCTTTCAGTTTGTTCATAGTGCTCGGTGTTTGTTTTAAAATAAAATACAACATCAATTGCTAAATCTGCCTGTGCCTGCTCCGTTCTCCCCACATCCTCGCTATTGTGACAACACTGTATATTATATTAAGTAATACATATTTTTTTATCATTATGAATTTGTGTTCATTTTATTTTGACATGGTATATGGTTGGTTTGCTTTGTGAATTTACCAAAATATTATCAGAACTTTTTTTGAATATTCTAAGTTAAGAGTTGAAGGAAATGTAAAAATGCCAATTTTATGTTGATTTAAATATTAAATGATTCTTCAGTATTTTATATTGAAATGTTTACATATGTATTTCATTTCTGTCCTAGTAAGCAAGCATGGGAATGTTAAAGGTTAACAGATGTTCTGTAAGGTTTGAATGCAGGGACAACAAGGATCCTTTTAATTGCCTAGCTTGCTTGACCCTTGAGATAACACAATTCTGTCATATGAAATTGCCCCAGAACACATCAGAACCTGTTCCTAATTGATAAAGGGTCAATTCTTTCAGACTAGATTTGTTGTCCTTAGGTTAGTTAACCAACCCCCACAACTTCAGTTCATTTGTTACATTAATTCATTTACTATTTGGAAAGAATCTAAAATGTGTCAAAATCATATTCCTTCAGAGGTTAACTGGTATGTGGTTCTAAAAAATTCTCTGTTTTTTTAAAGATATGCTTAAACAGATTGACCACAAAGCAAATGTGCTGAAAGTCATTTTGTTTGAATTTATGGTAGCATTTATTTCTGTTTCAATATCTATAGTTCTAACATACATTATTAAAAAATATTCTAAATCCATGCTGCTATTTTGTATATTATATTACCATATTGTGTATTGGGTTGAGGTTTTAGTACAGTTTTTCTGTGTTTTCTGTCACTGTAGGCCTCACAGCACAGTAGTACAGGGTAGAGTCTGTCATTTCAGCTGAGGAGATCTTCGGATCCACATGTTTCTTCTCTTTATCATGTTTGAGGGTCCACTTGGTACTGTCAGAGTATTCCATTATGAGGAGCTGTGGAGAGGATCCAGGGTGCTGGTGGTACCAGAACACTGTGTTGGTTAATGAGGAGCTGTTGTATCTACAGGACAGTTTAACACTATTACTCTCCTTTACATCCACTAATTCTCTGTCTGGAGTCATTGAGTGTTAAACACTCATACAGTCCCCTCCAGAAGTATTGGAACAGCAAGGTACATTCCTTTGTTTTCGTTGTTCACTGAAGACAATTGGGTTCAAGATCAAAATATGAGTATGACACAAGAGTTCATAATTTCAGCTTTTCAAGTCAGTTCCTGGTGTAAACAACTTAGGACATGTCGCCGTTTGTATTAGACCATAGCATTTTTAGAAGAGCAAAAGTAATGGAACAAATAATCTTTAAGTAAATAACATTTAATTTTGGTGGCATAACCCTTACTTGCAAAAACTGCCTCATGCCTGTGACCCATCGACATCACCAAACTGTTGCATTCTTTATATGTGATGCTATTCCAGGCTTTTACCACAGCTTTTTTCAGTTCTTGCTTGTTTCAGGGGGTTTCTCCTTTCTGTCTCCTCTTAAGGAGGTGAAATGCATGCGCTATTGAGTTAAGGTCAGGTTATTGACATGTCTAAAACCAGTCTAAAAGCAGTCTAAAATCATCCACATTTTCGCGCTGATGAAGTCTTTTGTTTTGTTGATGAACTTCCTCCCGATTAATTTCAATGCATTCTCCGTAAATTGGCAGACAAAATGTTTCTGTACACTTCTGATTCATTCTGCTGCTACCATCATCAGTTACATCATCAATAAATATGAATGAGCCTGTTCCAGAAGCAGCCATGCACGCCCAAGCTGCGACATTACCTCCACCATGCATCACAGATGAGCTTGTATGCTTCGGATCATAAGCAGTTCTTTTCTTTCTCCACACTTAGGCCTTTCCATCACTTTGGTACAGATTTTTCTTGGTTTCATCAGTCCATAAGATTGTGTTCCAGAACTTTTGTGGCTCATCTCTGTACTTCTTTGCAAATTTCAATCTGGCCTTCCGATACTTACTGCTGATGAGTGATTTGCATCTTGTGGTATGGCCTCTATTTTTCTGCTCTCTGAGTCTTCTTCAAACAGTGGATTGTGATAGCTATCCCCCTGTACTGTGGAGGTCGTTGGTTAAGTCACTTACTGGTGTTTTGGGGGTATTCTCACAATATTTCTGTCATCAACTACTGTTGTTTTCCTTGGCCGACCAGTTTGACGTCTGTTGCTCAGTACAACAGTAGTTTCTTTCATTTTCAGGACAATACAAATTGTTGTGCTTGCTATGCCAAATGTTTGTCCAATGGCTCTCGTCGCTTTTCCTTCTTTTCTCAGCTTGACAATGGCTTGCTTGTCTCCCATAGACCGCTCTCTGGTCTTCATGTTGGTTTATCCTCTTTAACAAGAAATGCAGAGCCATTTTATGTTTGAACAATCAACCTAAAAGGCAACAAGTAACATCTGTCAGTCAGTCACATGTTCCAATACTTTTGCTCACTTGAAAAATGGGTGGGTTCAAACAAAAGGTGGTCTGTCCTGAGTTGTTTAACACATCTAGATTCTGAACTCTTGTCTCCTACTCATCTTTTGATCTTATTTTTCACTTTAAAGCACATTGAATTGCTTCTATGTAATAATTGTGTTATATAAATAAACTTGCTTGCTTAACCCAAATGTCTTCAGTGAACAACAAAAACAAAGGAATTTGCCTTACCGTTCCAATACTTTTGGAGGGGTCTGCACCAGAAATATAGAAAAACAATCAATATTTTAGACAATGTACAGGATAAACATACTTGGTGTTTCAGTGTGTAAACTGCAAGTCTATTCCTATGTGATATTGATAGGAAAAGCAATGCAGTATGTAGGTACAAATTAATGATGAATTCATTCTTACCTATAAGTGCACATGAAAAACAGACCAGAGCAGCATTAGAACCATGTTGTTTCACAGAGACAGTAAACTTCTTTAGGTTTTTCCTAGGAACTTTCACTCTGGTTCAATCAGTTCTACTTACTGCCGGTTATGTGTAACACCAGGCTCCTCCTCTTAACTCAGTATAATTGGTGACCTTTGGTGTTTATTCCACTTAATGGCACTATTGTCAAATAGAAGGAACTAGAGGTACATATAGTCTTTGCAGGTTTTTGTAGTGTTTCTGTGTTTCCTGTCACTGTGGGCCTCAGCACAGTATTACAGAGCAGAGTCTGTCACTTTAGCAGAGGAAATATACAGATCCACACGGGTCATGTCTTCGTTCTGATTACCAGAGAAGCCGGAGTCAAGAGAATCATCCCTCAACACTTTTTCAGGGCCCAGGATGAGCATAAGGTTTTGGGGAGCTGATCCAGGAGAGTGTTTATACCACAGTAAATAGTCTGCTAAGGACAGTGAGGAGTTGCAGGAAAGGTGAACCTTACTTTTCACATCTGCGTACACTTCACGTTGGTTTGGTTCAATAGTCTGCTCATAACTGCGTTCTGCAAAAAAGTAGAAAGGAACCTTGAGTACATTCTTTTCATTTAAATTTATATATTTTATGTATCTTCGAAAAATGGAAAAAGGACACTACTTTGAAAGAATGATCAACTTACCTATAACTGACAAAATGTACATATGAACAACATATATGAACAACATAGTTCGCTGTTAGAAGGCAGACTGACTGACACAACAAATGTAGCTTAATAGACCAATCAACTTCATCTATAAGGTATTAAGTATATGATTACTGTTCACATTGCCTATAAGCTCCACCCCAAAGTACAGTTGTCTGAATATTCTCAGTCACTCATGAAATGATATCTTTTATTCCCTCCACTGGGTGGCTTTACTGGTTTGATTCTCTCCATTACTCTTTGAAAAAAATATGACTGGTGTGTGATGGATTACATTATGGGTGTATCAGACTACAAAATACATAACCATTAATCCACTACATTAACAAAAGAAAATATTAAATACCAGAATTACAAAATTACTTCTGGAAATCCTTTGAAATGAACATAACTGACACCTGATTTTTTTCGTGACCAGTGAGAATGTTACTGTGTCAATTAATTAAAAAAATACTGTAAACTGTACATATGGGAATCTTATCATTGTGACCTACAATATGTTTTTTGAGGGGGCTGTATATCCTGTTGTCACAGTGGGCCACAGAGCAAAATAATACACAGCAGTCAGACAGCTGTAGCCTCTAGATGATCAAGGGGACTGAGTTTGTAGTATCCACTTGAATGAGAACTATTTTGTGAACTGAAAGTAACCCAACAAAATACAAACAAGTGTAAATAGGCAATATATAATGCTGGCACTGGGCATAGCTGGGGCATCTCCATCACCCCCCACGTAAGTGTCACCAAAGGCTAGTCTTCCCACCCCTCTGGGGCTGGCCGACGTGCCTCGGGGTCCTCCACATGCCCCAAAAAGTTATTGGGCTGACTCACGGCCGGTCGGTGACGTTGCCTCTGTCGCCTTCTCCTGGCCGCTGGGCTAGCCAGATGTGCAGCTGACGACGGTAAGGGTTCTCCTCCTCAGTGTCACTGTCAGGCCAACCGAGCAGTGCCCCTACTGTCCATCTCTGCTGTTCCTACGTTTGGTCCGTCATTCTGTCACGAACAATGCAGTGGTGGAGAGGAGGAAACAGGACAGCAGAGTGGGAGTCGATGTAGTATCTTAATGTACACTTAAACACCAGCACTTACACAAACTGAAACGAAAACAAAGGCTGAAACAAAACAAAACACTCACTAATGACACAAAACATCCAGAGACAAGCAACAATGACCAACAAGTGAAGGGAGAAGAGAAACATATAAACACATACAGATGACTTAATTGGGATCTGGTGTGACAGGCCTACTAAGGACATTATCGTTCAGGACAATGTTTGAGTTAATTTACATTACTTAGTATTTAAAAAAACACAACAACATTAGCAATGCAAAGAAAAGTTGAAAACACAACATTAACAAAACACTTAACAAAAATAAAACATGAAAACACTGCATTTCAGAAAGCAATCAACTACTCACAATTCCACAACATTAATTGATAACACAACAGCATTACCTCACAACACAAAATATTGGCTCCCCCCAAAACAGCATGAGCCCAGACCACAACCGCATTTGCAGAAACACTGCATTTCAAGTTGCTCACAACAGAGGTGCTCCAGACCACCAGGGGCAGTGCAAAGTGGACTAAGTTGGGTTTCCAACAAAATATACATCTCACCTCAAGGTACACTTATTGATTACGATCCAGAAATCCCAAAGTCCTCCTGTATTAGGGATGTGGATTGGAGCATATTTTTCTATAAAAATAGTATGTGTTGTTATTCGAATAGTACTCGATGACCTGATATACATATATTTAAAAACGACCTTAGTCCCTTAAGCACAAAGGACAGGGTGTTCTCATACATTGGCATAACCATTAGTGTGAAAAAAGCGTCTGCGTGTATGGACGAAGCCATGTGGTTGACACGCAAAACTATAGAGCTGGGAGACAGAAATATAATCCACACACCACATTGAGATTATTGGATGGAAGTGTCTAGAGAAGCTAGTTAGCTAAGCTAGCCAACTATATATTTCACAGCTTAACTTCACATAGCGTTTCGTGGCAAAATATTTTTTCCAGGAGGTAACATGAATTCATTAAATACATTCCATCTTCCCTTGAATGAGTTGACTTTCATCCACTTGGTAACAGTAAGCTAAGAAGTATATATTGCGTCATTGTGATTGACTGGGCCCAACCACACTACAACCGCTTTGATTGAGGAGTGTAAACAACACACACGTGTGGAGGAGCGCATCTTATAATATGACTTGAAACGTTATACTTTTATGGCATGTTATATCGCCATAAGCATTCATTTCTAAATGGTATTTTAAAGGAATAAAAAAAAAAAATTCAAGTCTATTTATTTCAACCAAAAAATACATAGGTAAAAATGGAGTTTAATAGAATACACAGACAAGTATTCGAAAACTAGATGTCAGGTATTCGAATATTTGACTATCTGTGCCCATCCCTATCTTGTATGTCCTTTGTAATTAAAAACTAGGACCAAGAAATCTTGCCAAAAGTCAGCCTATTGTGTTAATATTTTCTTAGCATTACTTATGCATTGCAGTGTTGAAACTGTTTAAAAAAAATGAATAGCAGTAAAACAAGAAATGTATAATAAAAATCTAAAAGAATCAGGATGTTAAGTCTAATACCGGCTGCAACATTAGCTAAGTCAAGTCTAGTGCTTCTTGATACCTATAGATGATCATAGTAATGAGTGAAGTTCATGTAAGCCGGCAGCTCCATGTCATCCAAAGTTATTTGGTCTTCCCTAAAGCAAACACTTCCAGTCTGTTTCCTTTGGATTTGATTGAGGTCAGCAGAGACCAAGTTAAGAGTCACCAGTGCAAACACGTCAGAGATGAGTGTTCTTACACGAAAAGCAGTTAAGTGACAACTCCATTGAACACAATACTTTATATGGAACACTTATCATATTGTTATTTTTCATTGTGTTCAAATATATTATTCTTCACTTTATTTGTGTTATGGACCTAACCAAAGCAAGGGGAGTGTATTGTACTAAAACTTTTTTCATTATGTTTAGTCGCTGCCACCAATTAATTAGTTTTTCTTGTTCATGACTCATCTGTCGCTAGGTCTGAAACAGAAGAAACGTCCACCAGTTAACAGTTAGCTGGATTCTCATCTCCTGGGCCAACTTCCATCATGCTTGAGTCAGTATGTATATGGGTCCTCATGGATAGCATCAAAGCCAACATGCAACCCAAGATCAATGAATATCCAGACATCAAGGTTGTGATTGACTGCACTCCGCTTCCAGAGACCAACTTCCCTATTCCTGCAGTGAGGTGTTTTCTTCTTAAAAGTTGCACTGTAATTTCACGGACATGTTGGGAATGTCACCACATGGAGCTGTCACCTTATTATCCTCTTTGTATGCTGGTTCTGTGAGTGACCAGGAGATTGTTAGGCAGCCAGGAATTATTTCCTTACTTATCCCTGATCATGGCCTTTTATGGTGGATGAGGGCTACCTCATGGAAAATCATTTTCCATGCAAGACCTGTCGGCCAGCTTTTCTGCCATGGCACACGAGACCCTGTCCATTACCATGCTAAGGATGAGTGAAGAAGGAATGATCCAGAGAGTAAAGGAGCACAAGCTGTGTAACAGTCATCCCTCTGACCATCTCAGGCAGTATCAACCCACTATTTGCATTGTCATGCCTGCTTGTCAACTATCAAAATGGACCTTTGGTCAAAATATTGGCTGGTGGAAATGTTATTTTGTTGTGCTTTGGGTCACTCTGATTTGGAGCAATCATCAGGGAGATTCTTTGGTGATCCATGCATTGTTTTAGAAATACAACCAACTGCATGTTTAAATAATAGTTACATGTAATGAAATATCTATGGGATATTACATGATTGTGTGCCTACCAATAGGGTGTAGGTTACTTCGCAAATATGAAATGTATCAGTTGTGGATGAAATGTGTCAATAACTTGTAACACTGCACTGCATATCAGTTGATTGTGATCTTGTAGATCTTGTATTTGCCTAAATGAGGAAATTAGTTTTAGTAAGCTCTAAACAGAAAAAATAAAAGATTCAATAGCGTGACACTGTAATGCAGAAGATAGAAATGTATAAATAAATATGAGCTGTGTTATTTGTGAAACTGTTGAATTTATACACATTAAAATACATTCTTCATACAATCCATATTTATTTTTGCTAATACTTGTTTTAAATTTTTTTTTTGAAAACTGAGTTTCTATAGGTTCTAAAATGCTACAACTTCAGACAAATACTTATTCTTAAAATGTATTTGTAACAACTGAACTAGCACCGATGCAAGGGGATACATTCAGTTGCAAGATAGACTTTTCTGCAAGTAGTGGAAAAATTAGGTGGTCAACCTCTCAAATAGTGTTTGAAACCTGGAGATCTTTATATATCCTCTCAACTAGAATGTCCTCCTGAGCACAGATGACAAAGTCACACCAGCTACAACCTGTTAGAAGGATGTGACTTTGCACCTGCCAGTAGTAGGCATGTGATCTCTTCAACTTCAGCTCTCCATTCTGTATCTTCAGGTAAGAGCAGCCCAAATAACTTTGTACATCTGGCCACTTAGCCTTCAAGACTCCATAGTGGGAGCTCACACTTAGGTCTAGTGGCCATTCGAGGCTTCATTACCATTCTGCTAGCAGCGGGATATTATGGTAGCAGCGCTAACTCTGATTTTCATATTCAAAATTAAAAACATAATTGAATAATATAAGGGAATACAGTTAACAGTGTAGTCTGTAATATCATGTTTATGTTCAATGGTCTGCATACCAGATCCCTTGAACAACTGTTCCAATGGGTGGTAAGTTGATGTCTTCCCTGGTACATGGCAAACCTCTGGGAAATGTGAGGAGCTGATGCCATAAGTTCTGCTGCCCTGCTCCCCTGTACCAGCCTTGACTTTGTGTGACATCTCATAGACTTTCTCTAATGCTTTGTTGTGGAGTTGTTCTTCATGGGTAAGGACCTAGACACTGAGAAGACTGAAGCCTTTAGCCATCTAATGGAATTGGTGGTCTAGAAGGGGCATCATATATCTTCACAATTTCATGGGTTTTTGGTTATGGAGGTTGATAAGACAGTACACTGCCAGTTTGCATTGGCCCCATGGCAGACTCAACCAGCGGACTGTTGTCTGGCATGTCCGTGGTTGTCACAAGCGGAGCATTAAGTGGAGTAGCATAAGTTAGCATGTTTCTGAGATGTTGAGAAGGTGCATGTCAGGCAGTTGTCCATGGAGAGCTTTGTAGACAGAACTTCCTGCAAAATATTTTAAGAATTCTTTGGGCTTAATTGATGGCTAAAAGGGGAAAAAGCTCATTGAACATCAAATAACACAGATTATAACATACAGATTAATCGGTTTTGCTTTTCGCTTAAACATTTGCCAATGTAAATGCTTCTCCGCAGGCCACAAAACAAATTTCTATAACATCTCTAACCTTACCTCGGTCCTTCAGCACACAAGTTATTTGGTTTCCAAACCCTCTTTTATGCCTGACTTGAGTTGAAAAGAAAAGCTTTAAGTGAGGAAAAGAAGGGTTCAATTATGGATTTACAGGCAGAGGAATACAGTAAGTGTCAGGTTGCTTCCATCCTGAAAATGTGAAAGATGGCGGTATATAAGAACAAGGTCAAGCAACAGACATTGGGGACAAAAAAGCTACAGACAGCAGAGGGTGAAAACAACTATCCACCGAGATGACAGTCAACTCATTTGAATGTCCCTCAACAACCGCAGGATGACAGCAAGTGACCAACAAAAATAATGGCAAACAGCAGATTGGGTAAAGTGCACAGCGAGGACGGTTTGAAAAAGGCTCCTAGGGGCAGGGCTGAAGTGGTGCAAAGCTAGAAAAAAGCCCTTCAACAATGAGAAGCAAATAAGAGCAAAGTTTGCAAAAGACCATAATGATAGGAATGGAGTAAGGTCTTGTCTGACGAGACAAATTTGACTTTGCCAAACACCTGGTTGTCTAATGGTTAGACAAAGACCTGGAGAGGCCTACCGGCCACAGCGTCTCACACCCACTGTGAAATTTGGTGGAGGGTTAGTGATGATCTGGAATCTGGCAGTTTTGTCTTTGTGAAAGACACATTCATCAAGCCAAGTACAAGGTTATCCTGGAAGAACACCTGCTTCCTTTTACTCTGAATATGTTCCCCAACATAAGAGTGGCATGAAGTCACCCAACAGTAATGTGACAGACTGGTAGGGAGCATGCCAAGATGCATGAAAGCTGTGATTAAAAATCAGGCTCAGCATTTTACAACACGCCACAGAGCATGATTGGATGTGAACTGCCTAATTGTATCATTCAGTACACCTGTATGGAAGCATCTACATTTGTTGTGTTCCTCCACTCATTTATTCAGGTTTTTCATTTCATTTGTCAACTGTCTGCAGAGTACTCACAGGTGTCTTTAGTGTTTTGTTCAATGTTTGTTGGATTCCTGTCCATTGTGTGTCATGGATGCTTAATTAAGAGCCATTTAAAAATGTTCAGTAACTTAACGATGATAGCTAGGCCTAGATGGGTCATGTTAAAACTGACGAGGAGGTAGAGGTCTCAATGGATATATCCGAAATCCATATATGTACAGTTCCGATCCGTTATCGGACTTGGTCTGATACAACATTTGTATCCAACCAAGTCGGCAGTCGACTGTCGGATTCCGACTCGGCCCAAGCTCGGTTGCCATGGTTCTCGGATTAGTCTGATAAAATACAGACAATATCTGAAACCATATTATAAAATGAAAATAATGAAAATCATATAATTCAAAACAACTATGCTTTGCAGTTGGTTTAAGATTTTTTTATTTTTATTAAAGTGCATAATTTAGCGGAAGAGAAGATAACGCATACATGTGTAGTGCGTGCTTAGTCTACAACAGAACACTTTTAATTTAATTTAATTTAGAGATAACTTTCTGAAAAATGCAACATAGGCTCAGCCATGTAACAAAAGCAAGTGAAAAGTAAACGTTAACTGTCGGATCCTGTGTGTCAGGAACGTCTGAGTGCGAGAAAGGTGGACCGGACTGCGGAGTCTTTGAGTTTACTTCTTTATATACGCGTGCTGACATACGCGCAATCAAACATAGAGACAATAACACACAAAGACAAAGGGAGCAGAGGGAACATATATACTGAGGGGAATTACTTAATGATGATCAGGTGCGCTAGACGAGACAACAGGTGCAATGAGTTGATGAGCAGGGCGATGGTGTCAGAAGGCCGGTGACGTCGAACGCCGAAGCCCGTCTACTGCCGGAGGAGGATGGGCAGTAGATGGCGTAGTCGTCACACTGTGGGTGATTTGGATAAGAAGTTCAGGGATGGGCCTACTAGTCGGCTCATATATATGCTACAATACAGATCTGGTGAAGACCTCAGATGAGACCAACATAGGCTATTGGCTTCTGCAATTAATTTGAAATCATATTTATTCAGGGGATTGTGACATCTGTTAAGCATTTTTGATGAAAAAGTTTGCATTCCCCCTAAAGCTCTGTGAGTTTCTAGTGCAAAAGTAATTCACTGATTGAACGAATCTTCTAGAGCAGTGATTCAGTACACCCGGTTCACTGAAACATTTTGTTCAACAAGAACGAATCATTCATGATTCGCACATCACTACAAATCATGAATGATGAGGTGTAGTTGGAGGAAAGGTGAACATTACTAACCTCATCTACATGAACTTCCTGTTGGTTCGGTTCAATTGTCTGCACATACTTCCTCCTGCAAAAATTTGGTAAGGAACATTGAGAACTTTCTTTTTTTTTAAATAAAAATGTACTGTTGTATTTCATGAAACAGAAGTGACAATATTTTTGGGACATTTCTATAACTTACCTATTGCTGACAACATAATTATTGAACGAATCAGGATCATAGTTGCTAGTAATAATTCAACTTGACTGACTCAACAAATGTAGTTGAACAATCCAAACCAACTTAATATGCAAGTTTGTAACAATATAATTCAAAACTATAACATTTCATGAATTGAATCATGTATCAAAGAAAAGTATTAATCAGATAAAAAAACTGTAGATTATCACTAAGTTCACATCCACCACAAATGGCGGGTTAAATTAAGAAAACATGGATGTGAGGGAGAAATCCATCGGAACCAAAAAAATACTTACATTGGGATGTTGCGCCAACCCTGGGACAGCCAACAGTTGTGGCTTTGGGGGGAATAGGTGCTAGTGTGTATATTTCTGTCGGCTGCTCTATCCCCTTCTATCTCCAGCGTCTGGTTCTGGCGGGTCGCTGGAAGGCTCGCCAGGATTGGCCAGGTCCTTGGGAGGTTTGTCAGGGTCTGCCGATGCGCTGGGAGGCTCGCTTGGCTCAGCCGGGGTGCTGGATAGTTTCTCTGGCTTGGGTGGGGTGCTGAGAGGCTCGTCAGGCTCTGCCAAAGCATTGGGGGGAGGCTCATCTGTCTCCACCTGGGCGCAGGGAGGCTTTTCTAGCTCTGCCAGGATGTTCTGAGGCTTATCTGGCTCTGCCAAGGCATTGGGAGGCTCGTCTGGCATGGTAGGGGCGTTGGGAGGCTTGGCTGGATTCGGCAAGAGCGCTGGGAGGCTCGTCAGGCTCTACCAGGGAGTTGGAATGGCTCTGTCAAAGCATTGGTGGGAGGCTTGTCTGTCTCCAGCGTAGCGTTGCGAGGCTCGTCGGGCACTTTAAGGGCGCTGGGAAGTTTGTCTGGCTCTCCTGGGCTGTTGAGAGGCTCGCCTGGCTTAGCCGATGTGCTCTGAGGCTCGTCTGGCACAGCCGGGGCACTTGGAGGCTCGGCCAGGGCTTTAGGGGTTTCGTCTGTCTTGGTTGGGGCAGTGAGAGGCTCGTTTGCTTTTCCTGGGCATAGGGAGGCTCGTCTGGCTCGCCCGGGGCGTAGGCTAGGGCGATGCACTTGGAGGCTCGTCTGGCTCTGCCGGGATGCTCGGAGGATCGTCTGTGCATAGAGAGTCTAGCCTGGCTCGGCCGGGGCATAGGGAGGCTCGTCTGGCTTGCTCGGGGCATAGGGAGGCTTGTTTGGCTAGGCAGATGCGCTTGGAGGGTCGCCTGGCTCAGCAGGGAAGTAGTGGTATTGGGAGGTTCGTAATTTCTGCCGTGAGGTTGGGAGGCATGTCGATTGATGCTGGCGTGCTGGGAGACTTGCCAAGCAATTCCAAGGTTTTGTGAAGCTTGGATCGGTCACTGAGAGTGCATCGACCTAGCCAGGTGAGCATCCCTACGTCTCGGGCGAGCCTCCCTAAGCGCCAGGCGAGCCAGGCAAGCCTATCTACGCCCAGACGATCCTCTGAGCATCCCGGCAGAGCCAGACTAGCCTCCAAGCGCCCTGGCCGAGCTTCCAAGTGCATCAGCCGAGCCAAACAAGCCTCCAAGCTCATCGGCCCATTTCCCTTGCGGAGTCTGGCGAGCCTCTCAGTCCCCCATCCGAGCTTCAAAACACCTTGGAAGAGCTTGGCAAGTCTCCCAGCATGCCGGCATCTATCAACATGCCTCCCAACATCATGGCAGAAATTACAAACCTCCTTACGCCACGGCCAAGCCAGGCGAGCCTCCAAGCGAATCGGCCGAGCCAAACGAGGCTCCTAGCGCATCAGCCAAGCAAATCGAGCATCCAAGCGCCCCGGCCGAGCCTCCAAGCACATCGGCCTGGCCAAACGAGCCTCCCTACGCCCCGGCCGAGCCAGGCGAGACTCCCTACCGCACGGGCGAGCCAGGCGAGACTCCCTACGCCCCGGCCGAGACAGGCGAGACTCCCTACGCCCCGGCCGAGACAGGCGAGACTCCCTACGCCCCGGCCGAGACAGGCGAGACTCCCTACGCCCCGGCCGAGACAGGCGAGACTCCCTACGCCCCGGTTGAGTAGCTTGGTCATGTCTTCCTGTTCTCTTGCCCCACAATGACTGTTTCCTGCCATAGTTTTGTTCACAACCATCTGAGCCTCCTTTTACTAGGACCTCTCTGCCTGCCTTACCTCCATTTTTCTCTGCTCCTCACTCAGTCTGGTTGTATCTACTCCCACTTTGGTCTCCTCCTTTCTTTCCACTTCTCCCACTTAACCTGGCCTCATTCTTCATCCCAATCGTCCTCTTTTATAAAACCGATCTTTAGCCCACAACTCAATGGCCTCCTCCTCTATACTGAGCTTCTTCAGAATGGCCTCATTTCTTTTCTTCTCCTTCCCTCCATTCTCACCTTGGCCTCCTCCTCCCTCCTCAGCGTTGCCACCTTGGCCTTCTTTAATGAAGCTTGTTTTTTTGTCTCATCCTCCATATGTTTCACTTCTTCACTAAGTCTGGCCTCATGGTTGAACTTGATTTTTATCTTGGACTTCAATTGAGCCTCCCTCTTTCTTTCATACTCCACAATTTTCCTTTCTTCTCTTACCATGGCCTTCTCCAACATGAACTTTCTCTGCCAGTCCAGATTCACTAAAGCTGTTTTCTCCTTTTTCTTCTCTTCCCAAATCTTGGTCTCCTCCTTTATTCTGAGCTTCATCGGCATGGATTCTTCAAATAAACCCATATGTTTTTTTTCATTTTTTCCCATGTTATTCATCCTTTCTCTAACCATGGCGTCCTTTTCCAACCTGAGGGTCCTCTGCTTGACTGCTTGTAATAGAATTTCTTTGGTTCTTTTCTCCTCCTCCATTTCCTTCTCCACCTCTTTAACCCGGGCCAACTCCTCCAACATGATCTTCCCCATCCTGGTTTCATTCACCATGGCCTGCTCTTTTCTTTCCTGCTCCTTTCTTTTCCCCTCCTCCCTAACCCTGGCCTCCTTTTCCAACCTAAGCATTCCTTTCAATTTATCTTCCTTCATTCCTAAATCCTCTTCCATTTTTTTCTTCTCCTCTTCTCTGACCCTGACTGCCTCACCCAACCTGATTTTTCTTAATCTGGCATCTTTCTCAATCCTAATTCCAGGGTTGTCCATGTCCAGCTCCATAACCATTTCCACTTTCCTCTCCTCCATCAGACCAAAGACCATATCAGCCTTCTCTCCCTTCATTCTTCTCTCCTCCATTCTCTGCTCCCTACGCTTTTGCCTGTCCTCTGCCTCTCTTCCTATCTTGTCATTCATTTCAATTATGTTTAGATTTCTTTTTCAACCTGTTTGAGATTGTTTGTGTTATTACAGTTTGGTCTCAGTCTTGACAAAAACATAGATCAACAACCTACAGACTCAAAAAACACTAAATAAAACAACAATGTTCATAAACATTGAGGACAATGTTCAAGTACATTTGGTCACTAAGCAGATAATCAATTTAAACAGCGAGGGAGACAATTAAAAGCAATGATGTGACCAAGTATCCATGTATGCAACTTATGGAACCCAAAATGCATATTTCTCCAATTCAACAAACTTAAATGACTTTCCCAGATTACCCACAGCATGTTGTCCCACAATATCGATCATTTTGATAATTTGGGGCAACAAAAAATGCTTGAAAAAAAAACTAAAACACAGTTTCAAAACTTTTATGCATATTTTTTTTGCTTGAATAGATCAAACCTAATTAGCAAATAGCAACATTGTCTAATTTATGACAGATTGATATCCTTAAAATTCATCTTTCCCCATGATGTCATGTGAATTAATATTAACTCTGTCCCTTTCTGTGAGATCACCCCCATGAAGTCATGTGATTTCAGTCATGACATCCAAACCTATAGTAAAAGTCCCGATGACTAGATTTAATTAGCACAGGAAATAAACACTGGCGCTTAGGTGTCCCACATTACCCAATGTCCCACATTACCTGAATTCACCCTGGTGAAATTTACAGTGCGTAAGTCTGCTCGCTAGAACTACAAAGAGGCACTCAATCATTTCCAATGAGAGCCAGCAGCGACAGTGGGCAGAGCTACTCTCGGAGACGAAATCTCCCAGCGAAAGTTGAGAAATGTCAAACTATATGCTAAATTCCAGCGAGCGGGCAGTGACGGAGTTCGGCAAATACCTATGGCAGGGCAGATGTTTTCTGCATTGAAGACCCCCTTTTCTACCCGCTAGCTGAAAACTCATTGACAAGAGAGAAACTTGTCCAATTTCCCCTTTATGATGTTCCTCTGGCTTCATACAGAGATATAATTTTAAAACATTGATGCATGGAAGGTTTCAAAGATCGTTGGGATCATGGGTGAGTGATACACGCATAACGTATAACGAAGTAAATAGCTATTTCAACATTGACAAATCATTGACTTAACATCGTTGTAATAAATTTTTAGTAATGGAGTCACACAAATACTAAACACTTATTAATATTTGCAGGGACAGATATTTCCCTTATACTAGTTGACTGGTTGTCACTGGCATAGAATAGGAATATACGCCCTGCCTGAACAGGCAGTGCTCACACTAGGTTCGGCGCAGCAGCCGTTTGTCAGAGATTGAGCCATTTGCTAATTGATTTATGCAACTTTTTGTAAGTACGCATTTCTGTAGACTCTGCCTGAGGGAGCTGCCCGCAGTTAATTGCGCTGTTAATCCTGGCAAACACTAGGCCTACATTAACACAGATTTGAGACACATAGAACAAATGAAATCAGAGGAATGCAATGTTTCAGCATCATCAAGATAACATGATGAACTTGTAAAGTGTTGTCCCATTACTAATTATAGCATTTTGAGCCATTGCAGCCTCTTGTACTTAAAATCACTTAACATTTAACGTCAGTTAAGTATCTCAGGGTTCAGGCCTTAGGGTTTACCTGGGACTTTGGGATTGGGCCAGCATTTCCAACCAATGGGGTGGACTTCAATCAATCAAAATCATATCGCCGGAAATAGATCACGTGACATCTAATTATCAGTTCCTCTGGCAGCTAAATACAATGTGTTAATTCACATAGAAATCAACGCATGATTGGGTAACTGGGAATATAAAGCATAGGTGGAAAAAGGCATTCTAATGGCTTTAAATAAAAATGGAACGTAGGAGAAGACATTCATTCAGAGCTGAAAAAAAACTATGTTCTTGGGAATGTAGAGGCACCAGCACCGATCTATCAAATACAGTATAGCCTTTCAAGCGGCGTTTCAGACTTGTGATCGTCAATTTTGAACACTTATTTATTGTTCTTCGTATGTTTTTCTTTATCCTCTGTTGACAATTGTATTCAATTACATTCACATCCACTCGAACACTTATTAGCATACCTATTAGAGTTCTGCATTTTCCTAATGATGCTTAAATAATAGTAGAATACGATATTATATGCTTCTGATCGGTAACCAAGCTCCATCGAAACGCAAAAGTCTACTATTTAAAAACCTTATTCATTCCATTCCAAACCCCAAACATTTCCGAAATACATCCCAAACGACCGTAACGTAGCATTTACGATACACTGTATAAAGAGTAATGGTACGTGATTGTTTTAGAAACAGTCAGAAGTCCGTAGTAACTAAGTCAATTTTAAGGCTACGTGCATCGTTAAACCATCCTAAGTGCGTTTATCAGGAAACCGGGCCCTGGCCTCAATGAAGCTTCAGTTGTAACAGACCTTCGATCTACACACATTTACTTGATATTGATAGTATGCTACATGATTGACTTAATCTAAATATCCAAATAGTTTCTTGACTACAACAGGAGTCAAGTGCAGTTAATTGCACTACTTTACAGCTTATACTATTTTACTATAAAATATAGGCCAGCAACTAAAGTTAATCGTTGTAAGTTTTACAAAGGTAATATAATGTACATCACACATCGTTTCTCGTTCAAAGACCAACGGCTATTGTCCAGATATAGCGGCAGAGAACGTGATGCAGCTGCAGACCAGGCAACGCCGGGGAGATATTGAAAATCTGTTTCGGCTTTGTATTTTCTGGTATTCGCAATACCGACGTTTTCCGAGAGGCACGTTGTAAATAGGTGCCCCCAATCAAAACATTTACCCGCGTGCCACGGCAATGTAGCCATTTGGAATATTTTGGGAATTACTTATTTTGTTTACACAAGGTATTTAATAAACTAATATCTACTCACCAATGTGTCACCACGCAGACTGACCTTGCTTCCGAACTGACACTTTGGAGCGCTGTTCATGACTGTGACGCAATCAAATTACAGATCCTTTTGTGACGTACTGAAATTGATATGGACTCTCTAGAAATTAGGGAAAATGTAGTGTTTTATTTAGTGAATAGGATGTCACTTTGGACAAAAACATTGATTTCACTTAGTTTCTACCCAAGGTGATATGTGACCTTGGGTAGAAACTAAGTACATAAATACATAATTCATTAAAACCAGTCTGGTTTTATCACACTGCTCACTCCACCTACATGTCTTGACTGGTATCTTTTTGTGTTGGAGGGAGCACATTATAAACCTCGTTTTCCCGCTGGAAGACCCACAAACATCAACGAAAGACCCAGTGTCTGGGCACTAGCTTGTCAACTACGCTCCCAAACATGCCTTTCAGAAGTTTCGGGATTGAAATAAAAACAGAAGTTTCAGTAAGGCAAAGGTATTCTGCCATTTGGAAATATGAATTATATAGTGCGGCTTATAAAAAGTTCAGAATTTTTTCTTCGGTTTTTATCAATTCAAATTGCAAATATTAATGTAATATTGAATGGGTTTTAATGTAAGAAATAATCATATGTGTAGAAATCATATGGGATGAATATAAAATGGAACTAAATATGACACTAAATAAAAGTGGTGTTCACTGGAATTAATGTACAATGCTTTTGTGGGTTCTGTATCCTGTTGTCACAGTGGACCTCAGAGCTCAGTAGTACACAGCAGAGTCAGACAGCAGCAGTCTGTGGATCATCAAGGAGACTGACTTTGTAGTGATGTTCAGATGGGCATGAAATATATGTTTGAACTCAGTGGCATTATCCCCGGTTTCAATTTCGAAGAGCCTATGCATGTACTTTGGGTTGTCATTTGCTCCTTGATGATATCAGAATTGATATGGACTTGAATAGTCAGTTTCATAACATCCAGTAAGTGTTATTTGTCTTCTATCAGTGGGCTGTGTCAAACTGTCTCCTCTGTATTCTACAAGAAATATCAAGAATAACTTAATTAAATATGGAAAGGGTTTATGATGTTTCATAGAGCTACTTATCAGAAAATATTGAAAACAAAGTATGGAACTTAATGTTTTTCATGACAAAAAAAACATTATTTAAGCAATGTCATCAAGCAAACAAATAAAGTAACAGCATACCACAACAAAAAACAAAGGGAATACACATTTTTTTCAGCTAAGACTCCATGTCTACTGATGGTAGTTAAGGAGAGAATAAACACACTTGTATGTGTGATGGGCTTGTTAAACCACCTCCCTGAATGCTGTAACTCTGACTTAGGAGGTATTGAGAAGGAGAATACAAGGCTTTCTAAAATCAAATGTCACACTAACAGTTTCTGTGAGGTGTCTGTACATACTGTTGTCACAGTGGGCCTCAGAGCACAGTAGTACACAGCAGCGTCAGACAGCTGTAGTCTCTAGATCATCAAGGGGACTGATTTGGAGTCTGAATGAAGATGAGTATCAAATCTCTCCTTGAAATCAGTAGTAATTGACCCTTGGGAATCCATTTGGTTCATACTTGTACCAAAACAGGTAAACATTGTTAGCATTTACTGTATTAAATGTACAGCCCAGTGTGACCTGTCCTCCCTCAGTATTAATTATGGCTCAAGAAATAGAATGGAGGTGATGTTTATTGTCAGTACGCAGGTCAGAACGAGGAAAAAGTACAGATCCGTATGGTGGGTGAGGACGGGTCTGGAATCCCAAGGGGGACTGAAGATGAGCGCTGGTAGACTGATCCAGCTTCGGGATGTGTCTCCAGGTGAGTAACCAGGTGAGTGAGACATGAGATGGTAATCCTGAGGCAGAATAGAAGAACGGTGTGAGAACACAAATGGCAACAGGCAGAGCAGACAACTGGAAAGCAAAGTAGCTGGACAAGCGTCAACATAGGAATGATACTTAACGATACGGCCGGGACAATTTCATTGTACTTTGGAATAACAACTTTCTCCCACATTCCCTCCTTTTCAGACTCAGAATCAACAAAAAGACACTTTAAACAGTACAACACACCAAAAAATTCCTACCACATGTTTGTGAACGATTTGTTATTTTTGAATGACTGGAGAGTAAGAAGTCCATTTCAGTGGCTGGTTCCATTGTATCTTTCAGTCAAATGGTTTGAGGCAGATTCCTAGAACATCACTGATTTCAATGTGGTCCTCCAGCTAAGTGCTCCAACCAACAGCTGTTAATGTTTACAGAGAAAAATAGATTGAGTCATGCAGAATTATGATTACATCTTTTTAACCGAAAACTTGACATAAGGTACAAAAATGAATGCAAATAACTGAGTGTTGATTGTGTACGTTTCACATATTTATATGATAACATACACTAAATTTTTTGTTAAAGAAATCTTATTCAATTCAATTTTAGCAATACCATTTCTTTGTATTTATTGATTTTGTGTTCTAGACTGACTGGCACTGTTTTAAAAGAAAAATCCACATCTTAGCTATTTCATCATTATTTCAGTTTAGTTCATTAAGGAGTTAGATTTTATTTTTAATTATCGATATTTTGTAAAATAAAATCCACCAAAAATGTATTTAGGTTAATTCGTTTTAAATAAAAAACAATTCAGCATAATGTTTTGGGCCTGGTTGTCCATGCTAAACATGAATCTTTAGTAATGTACCATTGTCATGGGAGCGCAGGGATTCCAAGGAGGGAGATGGAGGCAAATGCAGGGGTCCAGGGAAAATCTTTTAATAGCGCAAAAACCAAAACAAAACCGAGTGCCGTGCACTACAAAAACAGAACATGATCAAAACTAGGAATAAAGGTAAATATCAAAACAGCGACCATGAAACAAGGAGAACAGAAACAGGTGGGGGCAAAACACAGGTGAAATGAATAAACTGATCAACTGTAACAAGAACAGGAAAGACCAAACAAGGACATGACAAATCACAGACACACAGAAAACACGGAACGGAACAACCCCAGCAGACTGGGACCGTGACAACCATGTTATACAAGGTAAAATGTTCCATATGCAGTTCTGATCTCCAATATCAGAGAATCTCTCTTACAGCCGATATCATTATTGTAATTATTACTATATTCAAATCAACTTTGAATCGGAATTAATTTAAATCTGGAGATCAGTGCTGATACCCTGCCCTAGACTTGAGCTATCCATATCTGCAACAATCTACCATCTCAAATCTTCTATGATATGTTTCTGAAAATATATCATAATGGAAATAAGACCTTAGACAGCAGATGCACAGTTCCAAACCCTTCAAGAGACCAGGAATTCCACATTGATTGAGGAGGCAGGGAATATGTTTAAAACGCGTTGCAGCCACAGTGTGAAAAATATCTGTAGCGACAACAAAGAGAGGAATGAACAAACAGTTTACAAAAAGTGACAAAATTGCTAAATTGTTTCAAATTTTTATATACAGTGCTTCGCAAAAGTATTACAATTCCCCACCAATTCTCTCATGTCATATACTTACAAATTGTTAAACTGAAATGCCATTCTATTTAATTCATCCTGTAAAGATCGTAAAACACTCAAAATAAAGTACTGTAAGGTGACATTGGTTTTGTGTGAGGAAATATTTGAAATTAAAATTAAATACGGAACTATGTTCCTTGCAAAAATATTCAAGCCGTGTACTATGAAAGTTCACAGTTCTCAAAAATAAAATAAATGCCCTAAAAAAGTACACGTTTACCATACCATTGGCTGATTGTTGAAATATGGATATCCCAGTGAGCAAAGTTGCATCAATAACCAGGAAGTGAAAACTACAGAACACCATCTGCCAAAAACGGCCACAGAGATATCAGCAATCAGTTTGAAGGTGATTGTTTGTGGTCATCTATAAATTCCCGTTTCCCTAGGAAATATATATGTTGGTGGTCATCCATAACTTCTTGTTTTCCTAGGGAATACATTTTGTCACGTCCCCGCCTCCGCGAGCACGCAGCAGAGGGCGCCCGCGCTCCTGAGTTTCTGTGCACACCACCTCACACCTGTCACCAATCACCACTCACACACCTGTCCCCATTCACCTCATCAACACACATACTAATACACCTCCCTGCCACTTCTCCCCTGCCGGATCAATGGTTTACGCAAGCATACCACATCTCGCAATTTCCTCAAACAGACCTTCCGTGT